>JAQGBW010003813.1:0-15302 GCA_034698625.1 Julus scanicus | reverse complement strand
AAGATAAAGGTGTTTGAAAGTTAAATGTCATTTAGTGATAAATGACATTTATCTTTGTAGTGTGTCCGTAGTATTAAAAACACATAGATACTAGATGTGTCAAATTGGAAAAGAATATTTTCATAAGCAAGTACACTTGGAAAAACATTGCTGGATAATTAAACATAGAAAAGCATAGTGGTATATGTGAACTTGGAAAAGCACAGTTGGATAAGTGAACTTGAAAATTCGAAGTTGGCCAAGTCAACTTGGAAAAGCATAGTGAAATAATTAAACTTAAAATATAGCTTACTGATTACTTTTGGAAGGATTTCTGAAAAAGTTGACATAGAAATACAGACTGAAGGTATACAGACTCAAGTATAAGGTTGGTCGTCGATGTCCTAAGTAATGTGGCCCAAAGTCAACCAGCCAACGAAATTAATCTTCTGGAATCCCATATTTGCAATCGAGAAGAGTAAAACATGAAAAGAAACACTTTGAAACAAATAATTAACATCGAGAGAAACTTAAGAAACGATGGCTTAAAAACACTGAGAGTGTGGCCCACCTACTTCTAGGAATCTGTGATTGTTCATAAAAATTTTGACAGTTTGGCATCACAATTAATACGTGTATACTTACCTCTTAGTATATTTTGTGTGATCATATAATTATTATTTCTCATACAAGAGATTTTGCCTAATTTTATTGGCCCCATACCTAACCTATACTTACCAGATTATGAAGTTGAAATAGCATTTCTTGATTCTTAGATTCCTTGATTGATAAATGTTATTCACAAACATAAAAATGTTTATCAAATAATCTCACACTTCAAAGTATGAAAAAAAATCCACAGTTATATTACTTTTTTTCTAATATATAGCAAAAAGGTACACTCATGGAGCTAAAGAATTGACATTATAATTTTATACACTGTTATAAATCGTCCATAGTATTATAATGGCGAAGGTCCTCTTGAATTAAAGATTTTTTTACAGAAGAAATTGTCACTTTTTGGATCGTAGTACAATTTTGCACAATTTCAAGCGCATAAGGTTCACATGGAAAACTGAAATTGGGGAGGTAAGATCTTCACAAAACATTGTGAACGAACCAAACGAGAGAGGACAAATAAATTCCATTAAAGTTTGTTATTTTTCTGGTAAAAATATATGTGATGATTAAAAGTAAACTGGTACTTAAAATATATATTAAAGCGTTATTAGGAAGGTTATCAGTCGCGTTAGTCTTTTTTTTTTTTTTTTTTTTTTTAATTTGCACGCACTTTTGTTGACGGCATTGTGAGCGATTTCACTTTTTTAATCCTGTCAGCACAATGTTCTTTAACCCGAGTCATTTTTAAGTCACAGTCAAGTCCTTAACAGCTTGATTAGGGCGGTCTCATGCCGATAGTTTGTTTTCACATTCACAAATGTGTCATTACAATTGTGAATTCACAAGTTCTCGCAATCTGTGTCGAATCTTTGCGAAGTCATTTATGGAGCGAATCCTGTTTCTCGTCATTGCACATACACACAACGGGATTAGGAGTGTTAATTGCCAGTTTTCATCACACCAAATTTCTTCGTTATAATAAACACATATTCCACAAGGATAATGCTGTCGAAACCAAGAAACTCAAGAATTGGATGTTTTTAGTCCCAGAATTTTCCACTGAAAATACACAAATGAGACTGGATTAGTACAACAATTACCATTTTAGTAAAATTCATTAATTTATTACGTCAAACTGTTTATAACAATATATTAAAATAAACTGTTAGCCAGAATTTAAAATGATTATAAAATTAATTATACGACAACATGGACTGAATATTTTGATTGTAATTGGATTCAATGGAAGAGTGGATATTTAAAATCATAACAATTTTTAAAAATATTTTACGGAATTTTTTAATGTAAATCAAATTTTTTGTGTGCTTTATGACTAAAAGCATTCCAGATGCAACATAAAAACGTTTAAAGCAACAATTTTTTTTTCTTTTACACAAAATATACTTGGGCTGGAAAGGGTTAAACTGGGGCTTTGGATTGCGACCAGGGTACAAAATTATATATGTCCAATTTCCGATATGCCCATGGATTCGTCCATACACAATGTGATTTATCATTTTTACATGGATGAGATCTGTTTCTTGTCAAGGGCTTTTGTTTAAAATTGCATTTACCTTCAGTGTATAGTTATGTCTTCTTTTTTGATAAAATTAAGCTTCTTTAATTACGAAATGTAACTACTGTACCTATGATATTAATGCTACTATTAAAATAGCATGATAAACGAAATTTGCGAGGTCAAGCATAGAAACGTTACCAGATTCTGTTTTAGGACGTTGTTTTGATGAAGGGTATAATGCACCCTCATTGCCATTCTTGATTCTAACCGGATTTGTGATATCATCATCTTAAAAATAAATAATACAGAGTATATGATTACAAATCCTGTAAAATGCATAATTAATATAAGTACTGTCAATCTATTTTTGTAACAGAAAAGTTTGGTGAAAATATATGAATGAGTTGGGAATTATTATAGTGAATACCACGAGTTAACCCAATTGTATTACAATTACCTTTGCCAATAGATGGTTCTCGTATAATATCTTCGATATCATTTATAGGGCCTTCATCACCACCTAAATGATCTGAAAGAAACCAAACTGTGTCAATGAAGGTTGTTTTCATATTTATTTTAAAAGTTTATAATTTTTGTCTCAACGGAATTTATTATTTGTTTTCATTTAAAACTTTCGTACATATTTTCCAGAAAATCATCTATTTCAAAAGAAATTGTTATTGCTTTTACAAAAGTCTAAATTATAAAAGTTGTAACAACATTGTCCAAACTGTAAACAAACCTAAATAAAAATGAAATTCAGAAAACTGATTGCTTTTTCTAAGAAAAGCAATACATGCAACCTGTATTTAAGACTGTTTTCAAATTGTTGTCTCAAGTTATTTCATTTTGAGAAAATAATGAAGCCCGCCCAACTTTAACAAAAATCAATAAAATTTCGTTTCTGGCAAAGGCGCCAAGATATTCAAGCGGGCGTCATTGTTAACGCCTGGTGACGTGGAGGAGTAATTTTGAAAGTTGAATGTTTATTTTGCAATGACGCTTAGATCTGTTGACTTTATGCTTTCTTTTTAAAACAAGACTAAAATTAAATCAACAATAGAGGATTCATGAACAGATAAAACGATTTAAAGTGTTTAAAATTTTCTCTTCAATAATAAATCACATAAATTAATGGAAATAATGAACAGCAATCCAAATTTTACTATTGTTAGTTACAACAAGCTAGTTTATAATTAACCTATCAATTTAATTGTTATTATGAAATGTAATTTTATGATCATTTAAATTTAGTCACCTTTGGTCTCAAAGTTTGCCTTTTCGGTGGTTGTTGTGGGTATCAATGTTGGTGCTAATGGTATTTCTAGAAATAAAACATAAGCAAATTAATTAATAAGAATTGAAAAAATAAAAAAGCTTTCAAACTACCAAAGAATTATTATTTGTACCGGGAGATCCTTTGTTAGATAAAATGTTTTCAGCTGAAACGAAAAATAAAAAAATCAAATTCACAATCAAGAAAGATCTTTATAGCCTAAAATGTATTTCGAAATATTTGTGAATTCAACAAACTTATCAATATTAATCTGTCAACACGTAATATCCATAAACATGTATAAGTATATGCAATTATGACTGACTTTTCCAATCTCTATGTTGTATAATCATAAAACTAAATTCACAAAAATGTATATTCATTGATGGGCTTCATAACATACGTTTTCCAAAACCCCAACTCAAAAGAGTAAAAGTCAATAAAAATAATATTAATTTATTTTTCTTGATCATTTTGTATTAAATTATATGTAAACTTGTGTGAATTTAAGTGAGATTTTATAATCAGCAAATGTTACTTGAATTTTTATATTTTCATTTAAATAATTTTAACTACTATACTGCACAAAAATCCTGGTGAAATGTAGGTATAGTATTTACTTTACATAGTTATGGTCATATGTATATGGGTGTATACATATTGGGTTGCATAAATGTGTTGTGGCTCGTGTAGAGATACACTTTATGGATATATAGTGGTATTTATGACATGTCCTTACATGTTATTTTCCAAATGTGCCAACACAAAAATAAAATTGCAATCACAAATCATAAAAATTGAAATATATGTTTTGTTGTTTAAGTTATATCTCCATACGAGCCATATTAAATTTTGGCGAAAAGCATAAAGGCCATTAAATAGAGTGATGAAATTAACAATTTTCCGTCAGCCCATGGGTAGTTAAACGCAATTTTTTCGGACGGAAGTTGAGAAACACAGGTCTAGAGACCCTATCAATTTATACGGATGGTCTTAAATATAAAACCGCATTATAAGATGAGCAAAGGAGCGTAAAAAAGCCTCGTTTTTCTCAGACTAAGATATTAAGTCACTGATCCGTGAAATGAAAAAGCAAGACTGCTGGCGGGTTATAATAGTTATATCTCGAACAATTATATATCACACCGGAGCCCAGATCACACAATCACATTACGAAAATAATAAAACCAGCTCCTGTACCCAACAACCAATTATTAGTTTTTTTTTTATAAGAAGTATATAAATTTAGTATTTTTCTTCATAATATTCTCACCGACATGCCCTGAATAAATTGCATTACATTTTAATTTAGCGTTCAAGGCCAATTTGTTATAAGAAAAAATTAATGTTTCCAAATAAGCATTTTGAAGAAATACATTTTTTAACACTAACATAATGATATGCATTTACACTGTGTAATTAAATAATGCTTGTGGATTAAACTTATATTGACCATTCTGATCATATTGTGCGATACAAGTTACCCTTCTACATCAAAATGATCTCAAGAGACTTTAGTGTAAATTAAATGCAATATACAGTGTGTCATAGAAAGAAAAGCCCAAGTGAAAAGTTCGTTTGAGTACCCCTAACATTAAAAGTTTGTCGATTAGCATTTAACCTATAAAGTTGCATAGCATATTCGCCCAGATAAAATTATGAACAGCGTACACCGAATCCAAATGTCGATGTAATATATAGACTTGAGAAAAATATCCTTTTCTCTGCAGCTTGCTAAGATATCTGATTATATACGTTGAACTTCCACTTTAAATATATAGCAAGCGGCCACATGTGCAACCTAATGAAAGCAAATCAATCTCAAGCCTAAATTACTAAATTTATTATAGCAGTTAGATGCTTTTTGAGGAAAGTTAAAAGATAAACTGCAAGCTAGATGGCACGCGTTTCCAATTAATGTGATTTATTTATTTAATTACATTTGCTCAAAGAAGTAGCTCATTACGAGAAATCAATATAAAAAATCACCTCGCTGATACACTGTCTACCAGAACATAATAGCTAATTGGCTTAAGACATCAGAAAAACCTATGCAAGTTATTGCCAATTTTGGATTCCAACAAATACAAAAAAAATCTCTTCAATTTATCTGTAAGATTTATCAAATTAAATTAAATTCTTTAACGATTGCCTCAACTCAAAAGCAAATACGCTTAGTGTTGTATATACGTATAGTAAAATAGTACATTTAAGAAACAACGAAAGTATCAAACTGCTGGTCAATACATACTTCTCAAGAATGTTTTAAACCTGACAGCAAATTAATACTTTATTAATATTTACTTAGATATAAATAACAATAGCGTTCATCAAGTTAACGTTGCTTTTGAAACGATGGAAATATCGATTATGATAATACTACAATAAAGAATTTCACTCAAAACTGTAACAGTACAAAGCCTTAGATGTCTAATTATAAATTCATCATTTGTCAAGCAAAAGTAAAGAACAGATGGGGGAAAGCAAATTGGGGAGCTTTCCCCTTGGCGCCAAATATCCTCGCTTCGATACTGAGTAGTGAGTACCTAAGGGGGACCCTTAAAGTCCCAGGTCTGGGGTACCAATAGGAGAAAAGAGGGATGTAGTCCTCCAAGGGCCCAAAGAAATCTATGACCCGGGGTATCAATGGGGAAAGAGGACTTTTAAACGCCATATAATCTTTCCTGGGCCCTTAAAAGACTCAGGTTGGGGTGCCAATGGGTATTCTTCCCAGGGCTCCAAGAAATCTAGGGCCAGGATACCAAATGGGGGAAAGGGAGAATAAAATGCCATATAGTCTTCCCCATGCACACAGAGATCTAAGGCCCAGGGGGCCAATGGGGAAAAGGACAACTAAAACGTCATATAGTCCTCTCTGGGAAAATAGGATATTTTGACCCAGGGTACCAATGGAGGAAATTGGAATAAAACGCAATATACTTCTCCCTAGGCCAATAGAAATCTAGGATACGGGGTACCAACGGGGGAATTGGAGACTAAAATGACATATTGTCCTCCTCACGCCAATACAAATCCAGGGCCCAGGGTGCCAATGGGGGAAATGGTGACTAAAGCGTCATTTAGTCCTCCCTGGACAAATAGAAATCTAGGGCCCAAGGTGCCAATGGGTAAAAAGGGGAACTAAAACGTCATACAGTCCTTCCTAGACAAATAGAAAACTAGGGCCATGGGTACCAATGGGAAAAAGGAAGACTAAAATGTCATATAGTAATTCCCACGCCAATAGAAATCTAGGGCCCAGGATGCCAATTTGGAAAAGAGGTCGTCATATAGTCCTCCCTGGGCCCATGGAAATCTCGGGCATGTGGTACCAATGAGGGAAATGGGGACTAAAACTCCATATATTCTTGGAGCACTAGAAATATAGGGCCCGGGGTAACAATAAGGGAGTGGGGAACTGAAATGGCATAAGGTTCTTACCGGGCTCCTAGAAATCCCAGGTCTCGGGTACCAATGGTAGAAAGTGGCATATAGTCCTCCCCGGGTCCATCGAAATCTAGGGCTCAAAGCACCAATGGAGGAAAAGAGGACTACAATGTCACATAAGGGAGTGACCTCTTTGGGTCTCTAGAAGTCTAGGGACCGAGGTACGAATGGGGCAAAGAGGGACTAAAACTCCATGTAGTCCTCCCAGGCCCCATGGAAATCTTGGGCATTAATTGGGTACCAATGGGGAAAAGGGAGAATAAAATGCCACATAGTCCTTCTTGGGCACATTGAAACTTCGGGCCTGGGGAACTACATATCTATAGCGTGCCAATTGTGAACGTATAATGCCTTAGATGTCTAATTATAAATTGATCAATCGCAAAGCAAATATAAAGAATTGAACTGAAGGTTGTAAAATTGACTTGCCAATAGTAGATCTATGTAGCGATGGGGCATCTTTACTAAAATCGGTTAAAAGGGATTATTTAGCTAGCTAAATAGGGTCGTTTTGGGCAAACTGAAATGTTAGCACGGTCATTGGGTAAAGCGAAAACGTTGACCATCTGTTACCAAAAGAAAAGTGCTCTGTGTCCAAAGCTAGCAAACTCATTCAGGTGACCCATAAATTGTACGACGTGCGTAAATGCTATTCTCCCATCGAATTTGGGGGCCGTTTGATTGCCTTCCGCACGATAGACGAGAAATCTTTGTCGTTAGAGTGCCGTAAAATCGCCCTTTTTGATTTTGGCCTTAAATTTTGCTGCATTCATGACCGATCGACTTTTTGCTCCCGAGATATCGATCAATGATGGACGAAAACGTACACCCAAAATACACTTTCAACTTTTTTGACCTTTGCTGAATGATTGATGACGATTATGACAACCTAACATTATCATTACGTTTTGGTTTTGGGTTATATTTATGATAAAAAGTTAAATTGAACAAACAACTAATCCAAGAATTTTTAAACTCATTTTGTTGATACATTCCAATTGTAAGCTTTTAAATATTTTGTTTGCTAATAATCGGATTATCTGGCTAATTAGTATCCCATTAGTCTCATAATAAATTAACGTTGGTAGTACATTTTTAGAAATTTTGATGTTTTACAAAAAAAAATAATGCAAAATTATTGTTCAAAATTAATCAATTTTAAACATCATATAATTGAAATGTTTTATTCCTAATTAGCTCAAAGTTACTCTATATTATTAACTTTAAAAATATATTTAAAATCAATTTTTAAATTGCACATTTTTATCTTCAAAAATGTCTTTATATCTTTCAAAATTATTTCAAGATTGCATTTGCAAACTTAACATATATATTTAAAATCAATATTTAACTTGTTAATAATAAAAACTTCACAATTGTGCAATATGTTAAGTTTGCAAATGCAATATTGAAATAATTTTGAAAGATATAAAGACATTTATGAAGATAACAATGTGCAATTTAAAAATTGACGTCAACATTTTGAACAGCTGTGGAAGTCTAACCCAATTGGTTTATAAATTCAGATGTGTATAAAATATTTAACAAGAGAAAAAAGTTGAAAGCTTCAGCTCCTGGCTTTATTATGTTTTTTTATGAATGCCGTTGTTACATGTGAAATTTGATTTTTTTAATAAATTGGAGCACTGTTCATCATTGTTTTGTTTAGCAAATTCCGTTGCCCGGAATTACAACCTAATGGAAAAATCTTGTTTCAGTCAATGGCGATTATAATTTCCTCATTTTTTCTCGCTATATAATTAATGGCTTTTTTCAGAAATGCATCTTAATGGATTAGAGGTTGCATCTGAATAAAAAACGTATCAACTTTCACAGCCTCATAGTTTGTAAAAAAAATCGTTAATTATAACTCGAGCCAAAAAAGATGTCTTGGCGTAAGTTTCATAAAGACAAGTATAAATTGTAGGAAATGTAGCCTTAATTTTTAAGATAAAATAAATATAATGCAGTCATTCTCCTTCAGAACTTAACAGATGAAAGTAAGGAAAGTGTAGGACAATAGTTGAGAATAATAGCAAAATAGCTATATTTTAACTCACAAACGTTCACTAAAATAGCACTGAAAACGTCTTAATTCATTCTTACCATTATCAATCATTTATTAAAATCGAGTTTTATTACTAACCTTTCTGAAATATTCAGTTTTACTTACCGTATAAGTGAACAGATCCATCCGTTTCTCCCAAGAAGTTTCTGGCAATGCATCTATACATCCCAAAGTCGTTTTTCTCCAAATTTCTGATTTTAAGCCTCATGAATACTTTGTAAACGTCATCGATGAGCACAGACTCGTACTTTTCGCCTGATGTTATCATATCACCTTCTTCAGTTGTCCAGTAATTAATTGATTTTGGAAATGCTTCTGTATTGCACTCTAATATAACTTCACTACCAAGGTAGCCTCCGACTAACTGATTTGGTATCCAAGTGTGTGGCGAAACTATTAAATGAAACAAAAAAGTAAAATTAGCTTAAACATGTGATTTACACGCTGTGTGAATTAAAAGTAATTATTTAGATGATTCGTAGAAAATTTACTATTGTACATTTTCAAATTCAATGGCCACTTAAAAGATGTATATTTTCGACAAGTATCACAATTTCAAAAGTAAAACAAAGCAAACATTGTTTCACTAAATATCTTAGTATTTTATTATTTAGTTTACTTTCTGTACATATTACCTATTCGCCATAATTTTAAGTTTTTTTAAAAAAAATACGCACAACTGTATACTGTATAAGTATTTGTAATTTAGTTCATACTCAGGTATCTGATGAATTAAAAGAAATGTCATGGTATTTAATTTATAATTAAAAAATTCTTACTGTTACATTTCGTGAAACGCTTTGTTATAAATATTTTTGAATTTTATTAATTTGTCCACTCCCTGTACAGATTACCCATTCGCCTTAAATGTAAAAGTTGTTTTAGAAAATATGCAGACCGGTATACTGTATAACTATCTGTATAATTACTTCATACACAGGTATCTGATGAAATAAAAAAATTTCGTGGTATTTATGTCTAAAAATACATATTTATGTCAAACAATCATAAAATTGATTCTATAATTGACAAAATTCTTACTGTTACATAGTGAAACACTGTTATAAATTATTTTTGAGTTTAAGTTTTTGTGGTGTAACTTTCACTTAACCATTGCAGGTATAATCTTTGTAACCCACTCGAGCCACCTAACAACAGTCGATTTTGAGACCTTAAAAGCAGGCCTATGATATTACACGACCATCCCCACATTTCAGTTAGTTAATGAAGGCGTGCCTGGAATGCCAAACGTATAATTTTTCTCCCCCTTGCACTCCACATATTATTATTCCAATTTCATTTGGCCAGTGCCGGAATAAGGCAGATCTATTGCATTTAATCACGATGTCACGTTTAGTGCCGACTAAATGAGTAATCAAGAAACTCCATGCCTATTATGTCACTCGACAACATTTTACTTTAATTGGATTGATGATCCACAAATAGGCAATGAAACGGACCTTGCCAAAGATGAATGGACACAAACACATTTTGGTGAGCAATACGACACCATTTCGAGTAATTTCGCAAAAATTAACATACGCCCTTTTCGCAGACAAGTTAATATCATAGGGGCTGCAATTTGACCGTTTGGATTCAGCCATTAAAACGCTTATGAAGGTAGACAGAAGTCATTATATTAACACATTTAGAGGTGATGACGAGCATTAAATTGGTATAAACGCGTTGGGGAAATTCGCATTATGTGCTAACAATGATTTTTTTTAGAAATTATAACAAAAACTGATGTCTTATCTGTATTTGTAAAAATTTGTCCATATTTAAATTTTTGCATTGGTAAAAAATCCATATTTCCAATTTTGGTATTGGTAATATGGATTTTTTACCAATACAAAAATTTAAATATGGACAAACCATATTTAGCCATATATGGAAAATCCATATTTTTAATTTTGTGTATTGGCAAAAAATCCATATTTGAAATTTTGTGTATTGGTAAAAAATCCATATTTCAAATTTTGTGTAGTACACAAAATATTTTTACTATGTTTTGTTGCCTTAATTCTTTGTAAATACTATAATATACAATGGATTCTGGATAGTTGGGGAAACATTCTGGATTGGAAAACTTTGTGTTTGTCTGAACTATCTTAGTCGTTAGTGGGCTCCACTTCATAACTAGTGTGCTAGCAGTGATTGCCTGCCACTGCGGCTGTATAATTTTTGATTTACAAATTTAATTAAACGCCTATATACAACTTTATACATTAAAACGTATATCAAAGAACAATCAGTATGGCCAATTGTAAGATGTCTCTACTAGGAATAGTAATAATATTATTAACAAAAAATAAGGAAGAAATGTGAGATACAATAGTGGTGCCACCTGGTGCGAACGTCACGCCATTGACCTCGTTTGGTAAGAACCGACGAATTGCTGTTGATATTTTAATATCTTTATTAAAAGAGCTATTTAAGAGGGGTAATAGCCCTTGTGCCATTTGTAGCCCATTTGCTCGATATGAAATTTTTAACCAATATTCGACAGCTGTGACGTGTGGCATTCTCATCGCCGATATTCGGAGCTCAGAAATGAAGCATTAAACGAGTTTTATATGGAGAGATTAAAAGGAGGGGACGAGGTTTTGATTTAATTGCATATTAGTTCCAGCCACGCACCTAAGACTGCTAATTGAAATTTAAAGTTAATTATTCCGTGCTTCGGGAAAACTTCGTCTGCCATTAATTTTCTGATGGTATGCCTCTGAAGAGCCAACTTCAATGCACTTTTAATTACAAAAGGAAGTCATCAACAAGACCATTTAATGACACGTCTGCATTTCAATTTCATTAAATAACAACAGTGCAGAAGAAGAAGTAGAAGAAGATGTCTTTTGAAGAGTAGACAAATTCTGAAACGAAATGACTTTGGTGCAATTTGATTTTAAATTATCATAGCATTCAGGGCTGAGGATGGCATTCGGATGCATTAAACAATAGGCATCAATTTGTACCTTCTACTCTCATGTTTCTCCTAATAGCACTTTTTCCTTTTAAAAAAAATCGACCAAAGACTGCATAAATAAACGTCGATCAAGTATAGCTGCCACCTTTCACTGACATTGATTTCTTACAAGGGATAATTAGTGTAGGCGTTTTCAACTAAGCAATTATAAAAATAACTTAATTATTATGGAGAAAGATGCGTAAAAAACAAAAGAAATTTTTGACAAACTGATAAATTACTTCTTAGCTCAATAAACATATGAGCAACATTAACTGCTTGAATATAGTAGGATGGTAATTAAAACAAAGACATTAATACTGCTAATAATCTATGTACCGGACTGCTATTAAACGTTCTAGAGACACTGAGAATATTTATATGATGTCAAGCACATTTTATAATTAGAAGTATAACTCCAATGCTATATTTTTGTATTATGCACACAAGCTTCCTTTCAATCTTTTTTTTTAGATAAAGAAATACGAACTAATTTTAATACTTTCAACAATACGTCATAGTCTTAGAGATTTTATGAAAACTTGTAGGGTGCATGAAAATTTAAAAAAAGTTACGATTATTAATAATAAACTGATAGTCTAATAGATTAATACAAATTAATAACCGTTTTCAGTACTATATATATGTTTTCCATCCGGGAGAAATAATAAGTTTGGAATGTAATAATTAATGTAAGATGAATAGTAAGAATTGTTTCAAAAATCATCCTCATCTTGGATCTGAAACCAGAAAGTAGTTTTTGCAGTATAGTTTCATGGGGTACCGACAAGTTTCTTCATTAAGTTGAGTTGGGAGATGGATACCTAATTCCGGCTGGCCATTATGGACATAGCGGATGATCGATAGCCATAGTAATATTGCGAAAGATATTAATATTTTGTAGCATTACATAAACTGCGCCGTATATCTAAGAACTAATTAACGAGGATTGCACATCAAGTCGTCCATGTCTATCTGGCTATTAGAAACATGCGAGGGACGAGTGAGACTCAAGATTGCAAACGTCCAAGACCCACATAAAAGCCAAGCTCGTAAAATACAGCATTGGGATTATGTACACGAAAGCTTTGTATTTATATTGTGACCACTAAGCAATTATTTTTATGGGGAATGGAGAAAAGTCACGTTATTCGTCGGTGTTAGCACGCAGTCGGGTCTAGGCTATATAAATTTCACGTACACATGAATAGATCATGAAATCATGTCGCAGATTTCATCGTTATGTTTCCTACCAACAACTGCATGTCCTAGTGCATTTTCAATGGAAATGGGCGAGGAGGGAATCTTATATGACTCACGAGGCTATTCAACTTTAACTATATTTACACGTATTCATTCAATTCGAGCAATTTCACGAATTTCTGACAATGAATGAACACAATTTATAAGTGGCATCAAACATTATTAGAAATTGTAAAAAAAAGAGATTTTTAACATTTTTTCCCTATTACAACCCAGGTGAAAAACCATAGAAATACTATATGTATGGATACGGAATATGACTTATGCTACTTATAGATAAATCAGAAATTGGTCATATCTGGTCTGATAAGTTGGTGTTTAGTCATCCATTTTCATGGCTATATGTGTTTTTATGACCATGTATGGGCATATAATATACTGTATGTTTACATTGGGTTTAAATTCGAGTATATTAAATGCATGCACAACACTTCTGGCTATATGTTACCTAAATATGGAAACTAAGGCCCATACCACAGTTGCTCAGCAAACTTAAGTTTAAGCCTCATCTCCTCTATGCTGCATCTCAAGCATAAGCAAAATCTTGAGATGACACTCTGCCACAGTTTCAGAGTCTCATATTTGGTTGTCTTGAGCTCGTCTTGGCAATTTTTCTGTGCAACTGTGGTACTCTTCTTGAACTTGAGATACAGCTCAATCTCAAACTCATGCGATTTTAGAATGACTCATGAGAATAACGTAGATATGTCCATTTAAAAAGTTAATATGGTCTTCAAATGCAAATATGACACACAAATAGTAATATTTGGTGCAAACAAGTTCATATATAGATTCTACACCAAGAAATATTGCATTGTCCTAAAATTTTGTGCCTTGCGATATTAGGCATTAACACTTTGAAGGCGTTAATAATTCCCCTCTTAATTCAAATAAGCCTCTATGTAATCATTTTACACCTGTAAAGGCCATGCGTCCCCTTTAATTTCATTTTATCTTTCAGACTTTAGATCACATGCAAATTGAGTTTCACGTTAATGTCTCATAAAAATGCTCATTAAATCTTCCTGATATTACGAGTAATGGCATTTATACGACTTTAACATTAACTAACACAAAGAATAAGCGATCGCTATTCAAGAATTTGGTAACCAAACACACCAAGCTTTTCCTCTACTATTTGCGTACAAAATAAAAGTTTTTAAAAAATAAAAATGACCCATTAATTTCAGAATGATAGGCAATATCTCTGGATTATGTTTACAAGTATCTTTATAACCCGTCAACGTTAGGGATTATAAGCCTGTCCTTAACACTAAATTCGCAAAGTGCAAATTAAAAGCAGTCAAGCCTCTATTTTTGGGCAATGGGCATTTCCTAAAGTTGAACATAACTTCTTAAATGTACAGCTTAAAAAGTATTGACAAAAAAATAAGTTTTACCTCCATGATAAAAAAGTGATTATATAAATTATTTGCCAAAATAAAAAGAAAAATTAGTTCGCAAGTACCTTATGGCCATACACCAATATATACAGAATGTGCTTACACTGGCCCCTCATCTCAGATAAGTCCAATTTTTGATCTAGCCATATATAGAGTATAGTGGAACCTCGGTTTATCAACTTAATCCGTTTCTCGACACAATTCGTAAACCGAATCAATTTTTCCCATTGAAATTAATGCAAATCCAAATAACGCGTTCTTTGTCCTAGACTTTTTTTCAAAAATGATGCACAAATAATACAGAAAGGAAATAAATATAACAGTAATATTAGAATAAAACAGTTTAATACATACATCCATGATTTCCAACATTATAGGAAAACACCTACGTGGTGTCGTCATGTTGACGTTGCTGTGAATCACACTGTAAATCAAAAAGTCACATATAGAACACCACAGAACATGAAGTATACACGTGTAGGCTACGTGTCATGTTCTGCAGTGAGATTAAAAGTGTAACCGTGGTGCTCTTAGAAGATTTTTATGTGAGTTTGCAAGTAGATCACCTGTCTTAAGAGCATGTTAGACTGTAGAACACTTGGTTTAAGAGCATTTTAGGCTAGAACACAATTATTTATTTCATGTAGCACACTTTTTTTTTCACTGAGCAAACAGACACATCCGCTTGCAATATTTGCTTTTATACTTATACCCCTAAAATGCATGCTTCTTCCCTTCTCCCCTAAAAATGGCACAACTTA
>JAQGBW010003812.1:0-15304 GCA_034698625.1 Julus scanicus | reverse complement strand
ATCGAATAAAAATAAATACAAATCTTAATAAAGTGAATGAAAAAACTGATTCAACATTGGGAAAAAACAAAAATTTGGACATTATATATAGAATTAGTTTTCAAAATTTGTGTAAATAATTCATGTATATGATTCAAGTTTCAGTGAGCTTTTGTCCATTTGCCGTATACTGTAAACATGTTTTATAATGCGATTAATTTATAGGCTTATATTGTTTGTATAGCTAAATGTTACTTCAATGTGAACAAAAATTTACGTATACCATCACACACTTATGTGGAATTCGCTTAATTGGGGCAGCCGCTTAATTGTGCCAAAATGCCTAAGTCCCGATGTGTCCCAATTAAGCGGAATCGTCTGTATATCAATGTGAAAATATTAAAGAAATATGTATACAGAAATGGCATACTGCAGAAAGCTAGGATGAAAAATATATATTTGACACATATATGCATGGGAAATTCCATATTATACATAAAAATCAAGTTTTGACACGTATGGTGTTTATGTCCTTAAATGATAATGTATATTGTATATGGATTATGGAGAATATCATAAATTATCGCATTTGGGACCTAATTTTCCATTTTGGTATACAAAACAAAGTAAGTTATTGCTCATGTAGTTTTCTCACAGGTATTTTACTACAAATATATTCATAACATGGCTGTATTTCCAGCATCTAAGATTGAGAACAGGTTGATATAATAGACTTCTGTTCTCAATCTTTTTCAGGGAAATGTTTAGATTTACTGCAAATGTTAAAGAGTGGCTGGATGCAGATGCTGAAAATATCATAGCTGTCCACTGCAAAGGAGGGAAAGGTCGAACTGGAACCATGATTTGTGTTTGGCTGATCGAAAGTGGAACATTTGAGTCTGCAAGGGTCAGTTTGCAATCTGATTATGGAAATTTAAAACTAACTTAATGATGATATTGTAACAGGGCCTTGAAGCAGGTTTGATATTAATTGATAAATAAAAACTAAATGTCCAAGGAAAGGTCAAGGTTTAAAATATTTAAATATCTACAAATAATTGGTAGCACATTTTGTGAGAATTTCTAAGTAAAATTCTGGTTTTGTGCATTTTTAAAGTGACACTTTTTTTTTTTAGGAAACATTAGGTTATTTTGGAAACCGGAGGACCGATTTAGCATTAGGAACAAAATATCAAGGCGTGGGAACACCTAGTCAGGTAAATACAAACTTTTGCAAAAATTTGAAAAATTGTTTACTCATTAATCAAAATTGTTATTGCAGAATCGATACGTTCTATATTACGCACATATCAAAGAGAACTTGAATGGTCGTATACCACTTGAAGTCACGCTGAAATTGGAGAAAATCAAAATTTGGGCTCTTAAAGGTCAAAGGTCGATTTTAATTCCTCAGTCTGTAGACTGCATTTTTAGAAATTGTAATGTTTTGGTCTTCATTGCTTTGATTTGTTGTTATAGGCGTTGGCAAGGGTGATGGCAGCGACTTTTCATGTGAAATTCAAAACGGGTCAAGAACCAAGATTTTTTCTTGTGAATTCAAGAAGTCAAATACCATCTGCGATGTAAGGTTGTTTTGTATTTACCAAAATTATTTGATATTATTTTATATTATTGCTCAGATTGTACTAAGAAGTGAACATTGTCAATAGTCGATTTAATGATATTATTCAGTTGATATAGCCTAGATCAATAGCAGAAAATCCTCTGCACTTTATACAAATAAGCTGCAGAATTTTTTCAATAAAGTTCAGTTAATGGCAGAATTTTAAACTGCAATTATCTATGGTAGAAAAACTGCATTTTTTTTTAAAAAAAAAGGCAGTAAAACTGGTAATCTTGCTGTAAAAATGCTGTTCTAAATAAAAGAAATACTACAGTTATAGTTGTTTCATACAGTTGTGCAGTAAAAAACTGCAGTTTTTCTGAATAATTGCAGTTATGCAGTAATATTTTGCAATTATGAATGGTATAAAAACTGCATTTTTTTCAAGTAAGAAGCTGTAGTTTTTCTGAATAACCGCAGTTATGAAGTTACATTTTGCAATTATGAATAAACAGACAATAATAGAAACAATAACACTGCAATAATAGGGCAGTAAAACTCAGTAATATTACTGCAAAAGTGCCCTTCTAATTGTCAGAAAAAATGCAGTATTTGTTTCATTACACACCAGAAAAACTGCAGTTGATGTGCAGAAGTGCAGTAAATGTGCAGTAAGAAACTGCAGTTTTTCTGAGTAATTGCAGTTATGCAGCTTTATTTTGCAAATATAAATGGTACAAAAACGCCATTTTTTTTACAATAATAGTGCAGTAAAACTCGGAAATATTGCTGCAAAAGTGCAGTTTTAAATAACAGAAAATGTGCAGAATTGCAGTAAGAAACTGCAGTTTTTCTGAATAACTGCAGATTTAAAACTGAAATTGTATGGCACATTTTTTTTTGCTTTTACAAAATTTTATGTGAAACAAAACAATTTATTTATAATATATTTTAAGGTACATTACAGTATTACTGAAGATATCATGGAGGCGGATTTAATTGACGGACCAATTATGACCGATGACATTCTCGTCATTTTTCATTGTTCATCCGTAAGTTTTAAATATTGATTTCAAATTATATGATCCTTTCGAATTTCAAATGTTATTAACACGTGTTAATTCTGGCAGAAATCTGTGCCTTGTGTATATGGTGATGTGGCCCTTTTCTATTGGTTTCATACAGCATTCGTGAAGAATTATAAGTTCGTTTTTAATTTGATATTCATAGTAAAAATGTACTGCAGTGCAGATAAGTATTTTTTTATTTTTTTGGTCATACGTAGGCTGACTTTAAAAAGGGATGAGTTGGATCATTTGCATAAAAAGAAAACCTGGAAAGCGTTTAAGGAGCACTTTCAAGTTCAACTTGAATTTTCTTATCCACCTATACACTGAAGGTACAGAATTTAACCATCGCTTTTTAATATCCATTTCTAAACTTTTAATATACTACTGTATACATTTAATAAACAAGTTTTTTATGCAAATGATGTGCTAAGTGAAAAATAGAAATTATTAGAGAATTGTAGAGTTTGGCAAATTCAATGAGGTATGTACATGAGGTAAGTTATATTTTACACATAAAATTACAGATTATACAATTGGACAACTTTTACAAAAGCTTTAATCAGTATAAATGTATACTACGTTTACTTTAGAACAGCATTTTGCAAAATAACATCATATATGCAAAAATGTACACTTGTATCTATGCAGATTTACATTTTCCATGCAAATTGCAATTTTATGCAAAAACTGCAGAAATACAAAGATTTCATCACAATAAAGCTAAGTTATTTAACATTTATTTCACTAAAACATGTGCGCATATTTAAATTTATTATTTGTTTACATATTTTTACATAAATGTACATATTGCATATTGCAATTTTATTCAAAAACTGCAGAAAAACCCAAATTTCATAACGGTAAATCTAGGTTGTTTGAAAATTATTTCACTAGTTACACCTACGTCTACTTAAATTTATTGTTTATTAATTTTTTTACATAATTTACTTTAATATTCTGTTATTTATTTCAAAAACAAAGTTTATTATGTCTAATTTTCAAATTAGTTGCAGTACAGTTGTAGAACACCATTTTTTCCATTGCTAAAGCGCCGTAAGTAAGTTAACGCCAGATTGGCACCTTACTACTATTTGTTGAATAGTATTCCAGCGAATATTGAACAGGTGCTCACTCAAGGTTTAGCCAGCTGCGTGCCTTTACAATCAGTGTTACCAGACTAGAGTTGAACGAAACTGGAACGAATAGCGAAAAATCTCCAAATATTTTATATTTCGGAAAAGAACTTCAACAGGGTAAGTGTATTATAATTGAAATCGTAAAACATCCTAAATACCTTTCGTCTAGATACTAAGGTGTACGATTATATATTTTTCAAACTAAAATCTCGAGTTGGAACGATTCATTAATGAATTATTTCTGTTGTGCCTGAAATGCAGTCGTTTGTCAACCGCCATTGTGAATGCTGGCTGGGGGAGTGCATGCCTTTAAACGACGATCTTTGAGATGAAATCCTGGGACCCCTGTTCACACTTTCCCGAATATCTGAATCTGGTTTTGAGTTTGTAGGTTATTGAAATTGTTTTTGTTGGATTATTTCTACACATGGCTAGGTTTTCTGAAATATATGTATGAAGCATGCTTGAAACGTGCTAACAAAAAACCACAATATTGTGTAGCCGGTATCAAAATGGTTTACAGATTATTAAAACCAATACGATTAAAAAGTGGGAATTACATTTGCAGTATTTAAATCAATGGTAATGTACAACTTTCAGATCATGTGTTTTTCAACAAATTGTTCAGTATTAAATTGACTAGAATAGGCCTATATCCCAAATATTCTACTAAACTCTTAAAATCATGTGTTGTCTGTATTATTTAATGTATGCAATTTCTTATTGTGAAATACATGCAGTGTAGTCTGTGACACCTCCAAATTTTAATGTTTTCTCAGAAAAGTTGCTGCAATAAATAAAGTATCGACTGTCTAAAATCTATTGTTTCATAGCTAGTTTTTCACATTAAATCTTTGAATCAGTGTTGAAAAATAACTGTAAATTGGTCTAATTCAAAACAATGAGTTTGTAGTTTTAAAAGCACTGTGAATGATGTAATTTATATTTTATTTTATTAGTAAAGTTGGTTTTGTCCTCTTGTCCTTAAAAGTAATTCAAACTGAGCGTGCACGTGTTTGCAGGCCTTGCATAAATGACTCGGCAAGACTTACAAACTTAGAGTTGCCCACTATAATTGCGTTACTTTTTTTACATATCAGCAATGGAGCCTCCTTTCAAGAAGCGTGCATTGTCGGAAGCAGAAGAAGCTAGCTCACAGCTTTTAGGCTTGCCATATTCTATCAACAAAGATGATAAAAAGGGTTGGTGCCGTCAGAAGTTCCGCGAAGAGTGGTGCCAGGAGCCCCAGTTTGTTGGTTGGCTCGAAGCGGTACCTGAAGATCTATTCCGGGCTTGGTGCAAGTGCTGCCAATGCACACTCACCGTAGGTCGTAGCGAACTTTTGAAGCACGCACAGACTCAAAAACACAAGAGGGCCATGCTCGACAACAACACTTCCAGCAAAGTGCTTAACATCCTGGAGACATCGGCAGCTGATGGCAGGCCAGTAAGCATGGGGCCTTCGATTGGACACACAATTTTACCTACCGGCCAACCCGTCCACTTTAAAGGCATCGACGAAAACGTTCTTAGAGCCGAACTTGCCATAACCGCGTTTGCGGTGGAGCACAACCTGTCGGGTCAAGCCGTCCAACACATGTGCGAGCTGATCAGCGGCTTAGCCGAGCACCCGGACATTCTCTCCAAAGTCAAAATGAACAAAACTAAATGTGCCGCCATTGCTAAGAATGTGCTAGCAAGGTCAATTCAAGAAGAGCTGGACGAAGTTCTGAAACAAAACTTCTTTTCCTTGGTTGTAGAAGAGCCAATCACTCTGCAAGGATGCAAAGTGTTTTGCGTGATAGTACGCTATTTTAGTGACGCCAAGAGTAAAACAAGATGCGATCTGTTCGAGGCATTTGCAGTTGAGGAGAAGGGAGTGAACACAGAGAACCTTTGCAAAGTGATCAAAGATATAATTGTTAAACGGAAGGTAAGTTTCCGGTCAAACTTATTCTGAAAGTTATCTTGTATCCCTTATATTGATCTGCCAGATTTGGTAATTATGTCGTATCGGCCAGGTTGTCATATTGGGCTTTTTACCATTTTTCTAAATAGTTAACCATATATGTGATAATTTTTGTCCATAAATATGCTTTTTAAATCCCTCGCAACCTGCCAAGCTTAGAAATAAACAGAAATTATAGACCGTTGTTTTTTATGTTTCAGGTTCCCCTGCAAAACATAATTGGCATTGCAGCTGACTTTAGCAGTCCATTGTTTAGTGACATGGAGACGCTCAAATCTGAGCTGTTTATCAAGAACGACGAAGCCATCATCTTTAACTGCGTGTACCACTCCATGACCACGGTGGCTTCCGTGGCCATCAGCACTCTTCCCCAGACTCTGGAACAGCTAATGATCTACTACGGCAATTTCGTGACGGGCAATGCTAAGTTCTTTGGCCCGCAGGACCTTCTGGACGCCGGCACACCCGAGAGTAAGCACATATTCGAAACGACCGATCCATCTCACTGGCTCATTACGGCACCTTGCGTGAGCGAACTGTTGCAGCACTTTACTACGCTGACGTCTATTCTGGAGAAGGATGCCATGGAAGGGACGTCTCAGTTTGGGGACGAACTGCTCACCGAGGCAGTCAACCCATTCATCAAGGCCTACTTCCTTTTCCTCAACTACGTGCTCACTCTGGTGTACAACATGGGTGAGTTGTTCCAGTCGGAAGACGTGCTGATCCATCAGCTGCTGAGGGAATGTCAGGCCCAGTTCCGGGTCATCTGCCAGCACTTCATGACCCCCTCAGCCTTCATGATAGAAGACTCGACCAAAGTGGACCCCTACAACGAGGAGAACCTGCTTCCGCTGAAAGACGTGTTTGTCGGCTTTGACTGCCGGGATTACATAATGGAGCTGGATCCGGATCTGAACGCCCAGTTCTTGGATCACTGCCGCAAGTTCTTCCAGGTGGTTGTCCTGGAGATTCAAAACCGCGTGCCACTCAGCAGCCCCATATTAGACCACCTGCTCTTTTTGGATCCCGATGTGGCGCTGAAGGTGGAAGGCCGGGCCACGTTACCATCTCTGGATGCTCTGGGTTCTAACTTCCCCCGCTATGTCGACTGCATCAAGCTCAAGGAGGAGTGGTTGTCCTTGCCACAGTACTTTTCGGCTTCGGAC
Organism: Julus scanicus; assembly: GCA_034698625.1. NCBI lineage: Eukaryota > Metazoa > Arthropoda > Diplopoda > Julida > Julidae > Julus > Julus scanicus. The sequence continues at coordinate 8,417 of JAQGBW010003812.1, read as the reverse complement.
GCGGACGAACTCAAAAAGCTTTCCATTGACTCCATGTGGGGCATAATCGCCGACATGAGAAACTTGAACGACGTGCCAGCCTTCCCCATGCTTGGCAAGCTTGCCAAACTCACCCTCAGCCTACCGTTATCCGACCACGAGGTGGCGTCCATTTCCAAAATGCTAGTCGACCATCAGTCTAGCATCAAGTCGAGGAACCTGACAAGCACCCTTCAGACCATCCTGCCCCTGAAACACAGCATGAAGCAGGACTCCACAATGTGTCACAAAATCAGGGTGACGAGCAAGCACCGCAAATTCTACTACATAGAAATAACGAAGAAGGAAGAGATTGCTGAGGACGAGACCTTGTTTTCCAGGGATGATAACTAATTCAAGAGGCATCCCCGAACATCCTGTGAGGATTAAGGCCTGCGAAAAGTAAAAATGCTAACGACTCGCTCACCCACTCGTGCGCAATGGATTTTCGAGCCTATTTGGAGTACTACCTGAAGATAAATGTGCGGAAAATACAATGATCTCGAGTTGGCAGATGCATCTGCTGAAGTGGAGCAAAGTTTTGTTAGAAGAAATCCTTGAAAACTTAAACAGGTTAATTTGCATGGAATAAAAGATGGATGAAAGTAGGTAAATTATGAGTTTATTTTAAAATAGATAGTAATAACACTTAAGCCTATCTTTTACATTGAGACAACATGGACAGCTATACCTGCTTAGTGGAAATTGCTAAACTATCTTTAAGAAATATTTACGCAATACACAAAGTTACCATGTTAGTTACCGAAATAAGAAAAGCTTTTAGTTGAACTAGAATCACATGAATAACCTGCTTATGAAGAATCTTTCATTAAACTTGAATTATAAGTAAAACATGAGTTGTTTTATTGCAGTATGTGCTTAAATGCAGCATCGCTACTTTTTAACTGCGATCCTCAAAAAAGATTTTTCAGGGCCCAAATAACTTTGCCTCGCATTCTGTTGTAAGTTTTTTTTGTATGTTTCTCAAACTAAAATTGCAGTAAGACTGGATTTCTCAATCTGAAACCGTTTGGTCAACTGTCATGAAATTTGTAAGAATGTTTTGAAATGTCGAGCGCATATGAATGAGTGAGGAGGAAATAGAACTAAACATAAACTTTCACAAATTTGTCATACATCCAACACACATCTCTCGGATAAATGCTTTAGACAAAAAGTTGCATCAAGAATGAACAAATTTAGGCGGTGTTGTTGCCTAATAAAACTGCTTTTTATTTTGTACTGTCTAATATTAGTTAAAAATGATGATTAATGCTTTCGTGAAACGTTCGGTGTGCCTAGGTCACTGGAATAAAATAAATGAAACAGTATCGAAAGGCTGTTGAATGGCAAAAACCTGAAAAAAATTGAAAGTCATTGCTATATGCCATCTTTATTATACCACAACCCAGAAATTCACTTTTTGCATAGCAACAGACTCACTAGAGTGAAAATTGAAATACAGTATGCTTGCGGTAATTTTAACCTTGCCATTCTTTTAGGAACATTACATGCATGCTCGGTATGTTATTCAGTTTTATGGCAGAGTTTAATTGTGGAATACCGTGTCCTGTTCAGTTGCAAAATGGAAAAACATAGAATCGATACTCGATACGTGTTACCAAACACCGAACGTTTACTATTCGGATTAGCATTTGTCCACGTTATGATAACAAAAAAAATCCCTTTTGTATTATGTCTCTTCATGATTGAAGCAATTATGCTGGAATTATCTCACATTTGTTTAACAGTTCATTTTTTAAGTTTCATAAAAATATACCATTATATTTTAAGTTTCTCACTTATTCTATATATGCTTTAATAATAGTTTGAATTACAGATTGAAGCGCTTTGGTACTGACCTCCTAAAATTTTGTAAAATAGCAAATTTGTAAAGTTATTGGATTTTTACATAAAAGGTGAATGTACAGTAGAACCCCTATTATCCAGCTCTCCGGCAATTTCAGAAGGGTAGAATCACTTTGTCATACAACAAAAATTGAAAAGGTTGGTGTGCACAAGAGGAAACATACACAAGAAACACTGAACAAAAACTTTCAGCATGTTTTTCGGAACATGTGTATTTTTTCCTTTGATCCGGACCGCCTCTCGAGCGATCGCCAGGAAACATCGAAATGTGCCAGAAAATGGCAATTTTTCGATACGTTTCACAAACACTTCTGCACACACCAAGGTAACATGTGTATGTTTCATGTTTCTAAATGTTTCTTTTGGTGCATACGCAACTCATGGTCACTTCTGTCATATGTTGGGCAATGGACTCATTTTTCAGAATTTGTCTTGTAAATATGTTAAAGTATACAAACAATAAATTAAATATGTTACCAAGTATATTTTATTAACCACATTTTATAAGAGTGGGGTTCTGCTGTACGTGTTAAACTAGTTTCCCGCCTTAATTTCAAATTTTGAAAATAACTAGCGCCACCTGTGTAACTGACCTTTGAGCGTTTCAAAGCACATACACGGAAATCCTTGGTGTGACGTCATCAAGAGGGGAATTGGTTTCTAATTTGGGAAATTTCAGGTAACAACATGGAGTTTTGTTCAATGTCAGACATGTTTAGATCTGCTCTTATTTTCTGGGAGGGTAACCAGAAATAAAATAAAATTGCAAAAACAGCACATGCTGGATTAGATAGGTACATGGTTAGTTTTCCATGGAACAGTTTTCTAGTTTAAAAAAGGTAATATTACATCTATTCCCAATGGACGATACTAGTCGAAAATTGACCATTTCCTGCTCTGAAAATTGGGCGATATTTTTCCTTTGTGCTCAGCAACAATGCACAAAAAATCGGGGTTGCGAATAGCGTCATTTATGACGTAGCACGAACCCCAGACGAGTCCACCAATAGCAGCTGTCATGGTTTCACCGACGTCACAGCATCGCTTCTGTTGTTGTGGTTGTGCATCGAGAGTAGATCGCTTGTCTTCGGGATTTTTCGCTGTTTTCCAGTTTAACATTTTATTTTCGCTAGCTGTTTTTCTTCGTTTTGTATATATTTTTCATCGCTCGATTCTTTGGGTAAGTAATCCCTTATTGCACATTTTGTTTTTAATATTCGGGGCTTTGGAAGTGGTTTTTTTTTTTGCTTGACAGCTCTACTTCAAAATTTCCAACAGCTGATCGCCAAAGCATAACAAGGTCGAAATGTTAAAGCTTATATGTTTCTTGATGCATTTTTAAATATACATATTTTTTTATGATCCACTGCGTTTTGTGATCATCGATTTAATTATCGTTAATGGTTTGGGGTGGGTTCAGCACCTTAATGTAATGATTTTTTTTACGATTTTCTAACAACAAAAAAATGGTCAATAAAGGAAAAAAATGCCCATTTCGATATTTACTTCCTATTTCGTCAGTTTACTGTTTTCGGATATTATGGTGTTTATCTCATTAATTTTGCATGTAATTATATGTATTTCTGACTAAAAAGCACTATGGGTGTAGTTTATTGCAACCTACTTTTTCGCTATCACCCTCCATGTAATAGGTATGTTAGCAATGGACTTTCCCAATCCCTTCTTGGGTAGGACTAGTGATGGATTTAACTGCATTTTAGGGGATATCTGTGTAGGCATATGAAGCTAAGGGTAGAGGTTATGTCAGTTTTGACCTAAATGTGGTGCTAATAATAATTAATAAAGCTACTTTAGAGCAGATTAAAGATGCAATCCATGTACACCATGACCGTTGAAAGGAGGGTCCATTATCCATTATCATATTTTGGGGCTCTTTTTTTGCAACTTTGCTAATAAACAATAATCAATTTTAAGTATTTCTTATATTTTTCTACGGTTGTATTTGTATGGTTTGAGATATCATTTTTGGGAGAGTTTTGACATATGCATGAGAAGTACATGTAATTAAATTATGCATTATTTATTTCAATTCCAGCATATTTTTATTTCTGAAATTTGTATGGATTTATGTATTTCTGTACCAGCTCTGGAAAAAGATTTTTTGAAAAAATATCATGAAATATTGGGTAGCATGAAATTTACCAAAACTGAAAATCTGAAATTGTTGATCGATGTCAGGGACAAATTTTTAGGGGAGAGTGGTCTAATAAGTGGTGTATCACACTTTTAACACACACCCTGTTTTCGACAAGGGTACGTTATATATTTTTCATAGTTGAGAAGGTAAATAAATGGGTCCCCTCACACGTTTGTTATTTTCTGGTGGTTTTTTTGGTTCGTCATAATGTTTTTTTTGTTGTTATTTGATGCAGCTAACCTTAAAATAACAATGGATTTTGTGTGTAGGACAACAGCATATTATTTCATCAAAAATTATCAGATATTCATTCAACCTTTGGATTTAACATCATTGCTCTCGTTTTGACTTAGGTGTTGAAGAGCAAATGAGGTCGGTGTAAATGCCCCTTGTAAATTTCTTCAAATATTTATAAAATAAACCATGTTATGATTGACTGAGATGTTTTTGCTGTCGACATTGCCTGAGACATACAGCTGCAAGATGTAACACCCTAGAATTTTGTACCAACACCCCATTAAGCGATGTACCATTTTTAACATCTGCTTTTTTAAAAATGTGCAGAAAATATTTTTCTAAGAATTTTTTTTCTGACTTTTGCCACCCTAAGCTAGGTTAACTCAAGGTTTGTAGAGTGTTGCTCTAGGGTCTCGATCTACCTTGGATTTAAGCCAAAAATGATTATAAATATACGTTAAAAATAATGAAAGTAACGAAATAGTCACATTGCTAATAATCTATTGACCCACTTTAACCTGTTTTAAAAATGGCGGAGTTCTCAAATAGATGAGTTCAGTGCTACAGAAACCTTCAAAATAAAAGTGTGACATCCAATATGAGCACTGTCAATAAGTGTCATCTTAAATTCTTGACAAACTCGGTATGGTATGCTACAGTAGCGGATTTAGGAAATTACCTAACATCCCCTTGGTTGCATTGGCAATCGTTAAATAGCTTAATCGACATACTATTTCATGATGCGACGAGTGGGTGCTTGGTTGCATCAGCTGATGGCATCTAAAAATATTTCACGTCATTGATTAACAGATACAATAAACTTTACATGCTGTACTGAATCAATTTGCCAAAGTGTAATCTTGGTGAATTACAGCTGACTGAATGCAATTAATGGCAGGATGTGACATGATATCAGTAGTTTTAGTTTTTTATATGGCAGTTTCCTCCATGATCTATTATCATTGAACTCGAATTTTTTAAAAAATGAAATTATTTTGAATTAGATTATAGTTAACCTATTGATGAACTCTGGCAGGGGTATCAACAAGTTCAAACTGTTTATAATAAGTTAGTAATTTGATAATCCCCTTTCATATCAAAGATCTTTGTACCTTAAATCTTGTCTAGCACCCACAGCTTCCACTGCTGGCTTGTGAGACCTTGCTGGCTTGAAACTGCTCCCAACCTGATCTACCCACAGCTTACCAAATTTTACCTAAGGAATTAATTAGAATTTAAATTAAATTACTTTGCCCACGCCATATACAGGGTGGCCACAATGAAAGGCGAACCTTTTTCATAAATTAGTAACTTTGTTTTTTAATCAAAGTAAATCTAATTTTGCACAAATATAGGCAACAAACGTACGAAAAAAACGGTCATGTCAAAGAGTTAAGACGCCGAATTCTGGCCATTTGGGATGAATTTGATCAAACAGCAATAGACTCATTAATAGCCCAATGCCGGATGGAGGACACTTTGAGTACAAATTAAAATGGCTGATTTGTACGTATGTTTGCTGTCATTATTTGTGTAAAATTGGATTTACTTTGATTATAAGACAAGAAAAACTACGAATTTAGGATAAAGGTTCTCCTTTTTGTGGCCACCTTGTAGTGCCCACTAATAAATGCGGGGATTGGCAAACTAATAATCTTTAATTGATTAAGAGTAGCAATTCGAGTAGCAGTGACTGATGCAAAAGATGGTTCTGACTGATCAACTGTCTGATGCTGTGAATTTCCATGCAAGTACATGTGCACGGAAATCTAATTTTACCATGCATGTGATCAACTTGACCTTCCCGCCGTTCTGCATGCATTCGTCACATGGCAGAGAACGTCATTATACAGTAGGCAGAACCTATACTTGGCAACAAGCCTAGATGTAGTCATTTTGCTACTACTTAAAAGGGATTTTGGAGGATGTACATGCATATTAGCCTACATATAGTTCTTCTGATAATTTAGAAAATTTAGAAAAAAAAATGTACTTGGATGTTGGTTATTTTCACCCATTTGAGTAGATTACAACAGATTATTTCTTTTGAAATATCTGCTCCTTAGACAGAACATCTGTTTCAACATATCATTATTGTACCATTATTTTGAACCATATGTTTCATGTAAAGGCAAATATTTATATGTAAATTTATTTCTCACTGTTGCATACAGAGTTGAATAATTTTTAAGGGCAAATACAGTTATGTGACCATATTTACGACAATTGAACTTTGAGCAGAGTTATATATACTTTTATTAATGTATTTTGTTCATTTTTTTATTGTATTGGACGCACAAATCCTGATTTTTTAATTAATTTTGGATCATTAATAGTGTTAGTCTAGCAGTTTTCAAACTTTTAACTCCGGTGGAACCCCTTGTATCAAATAGTATTTATTTGGAATTCTAGTAGAAAAGTTGAACTATAATTTCATGGTAAAATCCTGTAATGTACGTATTTAAATATTTAGGATTGAATTTATGGTTTTGATCAAAATTAATATTTTATAGAGGACTGCATTTAATCTATTGTTTAGACTGTTTTACTAATGCTGTAATATAAACTTTACTGTTAATTATAAACTAAAATTTCATCGGAAATGTCTACTGTGGCTGTCAATTATTTATCAGATTTTTGAATACAAAAAAAAAGCTAATTGTATTTTAAAAAATGTGATTTTGAATCATCATGATCATGATAGCATTGTGTTGGGAAGTATGCATTGTAAATGATGAAATAATACACCTGTTTGTAAATCATTGAGCACATATCAGATGATATACCAAAAACTAATCTATATTGTTATAAAAACGTTGCGGAACCCCTGAAAACTATACACGGAACCCAGTTATAATACTGTTGTGCTTGGCTATAATGCAAAAATAATGCAATTCTATCCAGCTTTTCCTGTAGAAACCTATGTTGACTATATATCTGGTGCATGGAATGGCATCATTTGACACCATTGAGGAGAGTGCATCATTGAATAGAGTTCAAGATGAACATCTTCATAAAATGTCTCTATGCACATATGTGTGCTTAGTTTGCTTACACGAAAAAAGGGAAAATCTATCTATTTTTGGCCAGGTTGGAAGGGTAACTAAATGCAAGCTCAACAAATACTTGCATGCATTTTTTTCACTTGCTGTTTGCAACCTTAAAACATCTAAATTGGCAATATAACCAGAAATCCAATGAGTGTCCTTATTAAAAGTCAATTCGCAATGGATAAATAAATGTTTTATAGGAATTCAAATATAAGTTTTATGGGAAGTAGGAAAGCAAACACTTTAATTTGCCTCCTCGGAATTGTGAAATACTTATTCTCAACATATAGTAGTCCAAATAATTTCACGCTGGGGTGATGCCAAGTACGAACCTGCAATGTCAGTACTCGTATGTAGTCGATCCCCCTCGAGCTTCATTTTGAAAATTATAGCGTGTCATTGCATAATTCAAAGCTGCAATAAGCTCCTATAGGAAAGGATTTTACATCTCTAACTATGTATTAGGTGGGCCAGACTTAATTTTTTTTATATCATAGTTTGAGCAGATACTGTTGTCTTAGGAGGGGGGGGGGATGAAAGGAAGTAGCACGTCCACACTCGTTGAAACTAAACAAGAAGTTTTATTTTACACCAAAATAGCAAAGGGCTTAAGGCCAAATCGAAGGGTTACATTGGCTTGACCCCATTGGTCAGAGACAGAGGACAATGGATTCTTTGTGGTTTACAGTGTTTGGGGTCCTTTCCAACAAATACTTTAAACACGGTGTTACAAGGTAAATATAGCAAAAAAACCATATCTGATCAAAATTTCCAGCCAACCTTCTGAACAGGCTGCATATGCATTTATTTGTTTTTTGTTTCGATTTTTTGTTACTGGATTGCAAGAATGAAACAATTATCCTTATCTCGTTTTTATACTATTGATGTAGGCCTTTTTACGTGCATGGGTTTTTAAATTAAATATTTGAAACTATAGACACAGGAAGGGTAATTCAAGAAATGCAAATGCTTAACTTCCTGGTATTTTTGAACCTACTGTGGAGCGTCTATGACGGTAACAAGCGCGGCTCCAATGGTCTGACGTCCCGAGGGCAGAACAGGCCCCAACAATGGACCACAAAACT
>JAQGBW010003811.1:0-15304 GCA_034698625.1 Julus scanicus | reverse complement strand
TTTTCAATAAATTCCATTAACAAATAACCATTTTAATGATTTTTATAAATTTGGCTTACTTTTTATTGGCCCACCCTATAGATGGCATAAGAGGGTCATTTTTAAACCCCAGAACAAACCTCACTATACTTTATAAAATGCGGCTACTTTGGGACAGTTTTTGGTGTTTTTTTTAAATTCTGAAAAAGTGTTCAATAAGTACTACACGAAACTGACCAGGTCAATTAGAATTAATCACTCTCTTTCCGGATATGGCATCATTTTTACGCTCTGATTAACGGGTTAAGGGATATTCCTATCCATTTCTGTCCCAAAGAGGTCCCATTATGTGATGTAACTTTTCGAAAGTCGCCACAATATGACTGAAGAGTGGGAATCGCCAACTAGCTGAAAATGCACCAGTGAGACGTTCCAACTCATTGTATGCTAATTGTAAGAGTTAAGGGCCCAAGGTGGCAATCACGTGCCACTCTGTGTCTAGCAATTTACCTTCGATGACCTCTCACTCAAGGGACCGGACTCAACTGCCAGGTGGAGCGCAGATTCACCTTGGAAGGTGGTGACATCCACTGAGCAGCACGCGCGTAGCAGCGCCCTCACCACGTGCACGTGCTGACGTTGTACAGCTTCCAGAAGCGGAAGTCGGCCATTGTCCTCCCAGTTGGGATCATCCGGATTGACCCCTTCGTCCAGCAGTCGCTTGACCTCTAGCTCGTCTCCCTGCTTCACCGCCAGATGGAACTGCGCGCTTTTAGAATCCAGTGTTTTATCCATTTTGGCCTCGGAATCCATGGGTTTAAAAAGCGAAACTGCACGAGTGAAAGTATTGCGCTAAACTAAGTTTCCACCCTGACTAAACTTTCTTATCAGTAGCAGATTCATATTGCGGGGGTGATGAAATACAAGATTATTTTTCGGTTTGGAACAAATGGGAGCTTACAACATGTATACTAATGGTTTGTGCCTAATAGGCAAGAAAACATGACTCTGCTTCCGCCATGTCTCATCGTAACACTTCCGGTATACACGCTTGCACCAAATACAATTTACAGTGGCCTCATCGGGGATTATTGCATCGTTTAAAATTAATTCAACGCCCACAAGCTCTTTTGTGGAGTTAATTCCTTGGCAGCACCATCTAGTGCGAGCTCTGGAATTAATTACGATAAAAATAAATCATTCAAAAGCTATTTTTGCTAAAAAGTAACATTATTCCGGGTCAGCACACTGTAAATTTACTAATGCTCATGAAGTTATAGCATTATTACTAAAAAAAAAATGATTTTCTTTTAAACGGAGGATCACGAATCCAGCCAATGACCACTCAGGCTAATGTAATGGTGTTACCGATCTGAAAAGTCCATGTTGAAGTCCTATACGCCACCACATTATAAAGGAGTAAAAGTATCTTATCTATAATCTACATATTTTCAGACAACGATATTCAACAAGATACTGATGTATGCATTGACATTTGATGGTGAAATTTGTTGACATCACATGAAAGCGTGCTGAACGGAATATTTAGTTATCTAATTGTATAATTTTCTAAAATTCGCCACTTATAGGGACTCTTCGTGAGTCTATAATCCCATGTTTAGATATTAAAACCTCCATAATGCATTCAAATTGAGTACACCCAGTGGGCACTTAATTGCATGCCCATTAACTACAGTGTATATGTTTGAGACCTTGATTAAGTCATGCATGAACACTAAATTTTTTCATGCTCAATGAAAGGCCACTCCATATGCATGCTCTCAATTCTTGACATATTTGATGCCTTTCTTATATTTTTATTTCCAGAGCTCAAACTTTACAAAAATTCTGTAAGATTCATGTACAGTGTAATATACATTTTTCATACTGATTCCAGCTGTATTTAAACAATTATGTTTAACCCATTTTGGCCAATTAAACCATAGCAAATTCTTTTATCAATCTTTAAGTTTTTATTTGTGTATAAGTCAGGGAAGACCTTTAAAAAGCTAAAGGAAATTGGCATTAAAATCAACGTCATTTTACTTGAGACGAGGGCGTATGACAACAGCTTCCCAAGACGTGAAAATCTGAAAATTGTGCTAAAAAGACAGACATTTTGAGAAGAAAAGATTCAACCCTGTGTTTCTTTCATTACTATATTTTTCTTGGTGTTTTTGAGTAGAGCGAACGAATTGCCAAAAGCCTCACCTGCTCTGGCTGCTCATATACATATGCCGTCAGTCGGTCAGGAAAGCACCATGTTAAGATAAGAAGGGTATATATCTAATCTTTTTGTGTTTGGGTATGTATATATTTTTGAGTATTGGATATGACCATGTTAAATGCAAAATGCAAACATCTGGGACAGTGTTAAAAGGTCAAGAAAGGTCAATGAAACAAAAGGGTCCTTTGCCTTCATGCCCTAATTATAGAATGGCTGATCCCCATTGACCTTGGCTTGTTAGGTCTCCCATACTCCCATCAAAATGGCCAGTTGGCAGTTGCTACACAGTTGACTATACTTACAAAGAACGTCTGTTTTGTCGACGACAAAGCAGTTTATGAAAGTTATCGACGTTTGGTACGTACCTTTAATATACAGTATACCGTAATTTGATGACGGTGTAAAACAGTTGTTTGATAATATGTAAAAATGAAGAAAAACGGGAAAACGTACTTCAGAGAAACGTTTGTGTAAAATTAATACAATATTCATATGGATTCAATTTGGTTTACACATTTTCGTAAAACTTTCGTAACTCTACTCCATTAACAAATTTACTTAAATTTTCCCAGTACGAATAGTATACATTTATAAGATGCATAGTAAGGAACTTTTATTTTGTTCCAAAATGCAGCAAATAATTAAACGCTGAAGTGCCATATATACTTGGTTAGATACCCAACACATTTTTTCCCTTTTAATGTTCAAATAGCGTTTTGGCTTCACAACAACGAACATCGGTATCAACTTAGTATCCCTCGATCGGGTAACTGCAAGTAGAATCGGATAACGAGGTCAGCATAACTAAGAGTGGTTAATTGACTTTGTTTATTACTTAGTTTAGCGCATGCCTACTAATAAGGCTGAGGCGCTGTTTCTAATTAAACTGATGCTGAAAATGGTGGGCGAGTTCACCAGGTTTCAAAACATTAAGTATGTGGGTGGCATTTGTTGTTTTTCTATTGCATTGCATAAATGTCCACAAGGCTAAGCGCGCAACGTGGATTTGATGATGGCAAATGTCAAATGTAATTTCTAGTTAAATATGCCAAGTCAGAACAGCGATGACAAACTTTTGAAAACGTGTAAACAAAAAAAGGCTTTCTCGTGAGCTCTTTAAGTGTGACGTCACTAATATGACGTTTAGCAATTTCATGATGCTAATTGGATGGTAGACGCGTTTTTCGTTATTAATTTTATTATTTTTTAAGTTGAATTTGACACATCAATACTGACATCGTTTCTAATAATAGAAAGAATAGCGGAATTATCAACATTAATAACTTCATAGCACCTATTTTTTTTTATAATAATACAAATTTCTCACAGAATCATACCAATTTGTAGGATATCATGAATGTTTCTGTATTTTTCCTAGTACTGCCAATCTTGTATCAAATATTGTCTCCAACTCCAAGTTTCAGAATATTTACGATGTTGTATATTAAACCTGTCTGTGCATATGTAGGCCTACTGTATATGTAGGCATATGTGCCTACTGAAAAAGTGATTTTGCATGGAATGTTCAGAAGTGTCACCTGGATTCACTTTGTTGTCCCAATATTTGTTAATGGCAACAGACGCTGTCTATGGAATTGTCGTATTTTGATTCCCTACAGATTATATATGTATACATTTTCCTTGGATTATACCTGTCCACAGGCTTCCAGAGAGTTTTTTTTTCTGGTGCATTTTTTCGACCAGTTGTTCCCATTGTCTAGGGGGAGCGTTATCATGCTCCAGTGTGGCAGTAGGGCTTGATCGTTTCGTCCTTTTGAGCCCTGTGTTCCCCACTTCTTGTTCATTCCCTTTATGTACTCGATATTCATAAACATATGTGGTTTATTGATCGACTTCGCCTCATTCGAATTTCCCGCTATTTTAAAATTAGGTCGAATCCGAAGCGCCGTAGAACGAAGCATAAAAGGCTTTTGATGCTAGACGATAGTTTGGAAAATTGATTCATTGATCGTTAGGGATAATTGTAGAGCATTTTTACTTTTTTTGTATTTCTGGGAGTGTATTTTCTCGAATTTTATCTTTAATTCCTCATCATTTGTGACGTCATCGTTACGCGAGGTCGACAACTTCTCTCCAGATGGCGTGACGTCACGTATTTCGTTAAATACACTGGGAACATGGCGTCAGCTGATCACCTCAAAATTCGTGAAATGTTTTGAGATTCGAGGCACTAAGCGTCTTTTCTGTTTATTTTGTACCCTTTTCCGTGGCCTAATGGAAGGAAAGGACGTAACTATTAGTGTGGATGAGGGCAGGATGCGAAGGACGGGAACCACGACCGTTTCTATTCAAAATTAACGATAAAGGTAAGGGCTGGTTTACACAGTTGTTGACTTAACCCTATGGAATCATGGCAATGCTAAAAACAGCTTATGCAACAGGCCTTATTTGTTTCCCCATCCTTTCTATGTTTGTTTTTCGAGCTTTCGTAGTCTTGTGTAATAATAGAAAGCACCTGCTTAATCTTTTCTTCATGACGACTAGTTCGCATATCGCTCTCTACGATTCGAATAATAACAAAATGATACCTTCCTGAAAAGGCTCGATCGTTTTTTTTCTATTCATTTTTTTTACTTATTTTTAAACTAGTTCAGCCGTACATTGATTTGCGTTTTGTCTTTCACCAATTAATCTCGGTGCCACGGTGCAAAAGTCAATTTAAAATTGGCTTTATATCGTCTACGATTTTCTTGTCTGGTTAGGCCTATATACGCTGTTCGTTTTCTTTTGAAAGTTATCATTACGGTAATTTCATCCTGGTCCTACCAGATTTATTGCCTTGCACATTAGTTTATGAAGGTACTATGATCCTAATGACAACTATGTTCAGATATCTTCTTTTGGATATTGTGAAAAATGCCACTAAAGACAATGAGCTGTGTAGCTGCCACAGTTGTGAACAAAGAATGCCCTTGGATTGCTGCTCTCAGCCCATTCAACTATATTTGTTCGTACCTTTATTCCTGAGGCCTAGCTTGAAATTTTGGAAATGAAAGCCCTGTACATATAATGTCAAAGATGTTATAGCTTGATTTTCACTTGCGTATATACATATAACATGAAATCTTTACCCGAGATTGCTTCCGAGTAAGTAAGTAATAATTTCTATTTTTTTATTATTTTTATTGATTGAAAAATCCTGACCTCAAATTAATCGTGCCAAATAGCCGTTATCCCTTTAAGCGATTTTGAACGAAAAAGTAGTTTTACGTACGTGACTTTTCGTGTCACGAAATGTTTCTTGGCATATTAATTAGTTCTTTGTATAGTTAATTACTTGCCACATATTAACAATTATACAAAAATCGCAAATTTCTTCATTTTGCATACATGCACAGTTGAATCTAAATATAAATGATTTCAGAATGCAGTTTTTTAAATCAAGGCATTGATAAAAAATTGATTTGTTTGGCATTTCGGAAGTAGAATTTACTTTTAAGCATATTTTTATTGCGTCTTGAAACTGCCTTTTTTATGCTATTTGCGAATGGCACCTTTCAGCACATCATTAAATATTCAGTGCGATTTAATTCCTTTTGCAAGCGCATATAATCAGACCAATTCATCTATGAATCATCACTTGCAACGATTGCTAAAATCAATACAGTCTGCATAGTTTTGAATACATTGGTCAAGTTGACACCTGTTCAGTAGAAATCAGTAATGTCGTCATTCGTTCATCCACCCTCATACCTTGCTCTTTGGCTAATTTTTGCATTTAATAATTTGTGATCGACTGTTTTAAGTCGTCCAGATTATTTGCATTTTTGAACAGTCAGGGTGAGATGACTCGTAAGTTTTGTTACCAATAATCCTATCCTGGTGTTTTGAAAATTTTTTTCTCTGAAGTTCCATTTTATTTACATTATCGTGATCCTTGTTACTACTTACTTTCTTGTTTTACATGGATATTTGTGTTTGTTTCAGAGTGCCGTTAAGAGCTTCTGGTTTCCTGTATTGGAAAATGTTGTATGTTTTTTTGGTAGAAAAAGGCTCCATGAAGCCCTTTGACATGAACCTGACCTTCAATACGTATGTAGCTTAACCTAAGTTAGTTTTTTGTGTGCCTTTTTTTGCATTCCTTAAAATTCATTACATTTCTTAAGGGACAGCATTGCTCACCTGAAAAAGGAGATCGAGAAGACTTGCAACATAGCTATTAGCAAGCAGGTGCTTTTGATAAATGGGGGCTATTCTCTGGAACCTGGCAATGCAGTTTTTAACTGTTCAGTAGGAACAGACTCCAATCCAATCTTCCTGTTTGATGCAAGCACCCAACAAAAACATGACCCGCCATTTTCTGGCATGGATTTGGGAACTGGTAAGTCTTGCATATCAAGCAAGTAACAGAAAAAAAATGATTTTGCTGTTTGATTATGTACACTTTGCATAGAAATAAACCTTATGCACCATATTTATTAATATCTAGATTGTGATCTGGAAGAACAGCTGGAGACTGCCTTAGCCTTGCCTCCACTGTATACAACCATTGGTGCCAGATGTCACGTTGCGCAGCAGTTTCATAAGTTTGCCGTTGAAAAAGCTCAAGCCTGCCAGCATCTTGTCCATGAACAACATTTACAACAACAGGGATGGGCTGCAGTAGTAGCTAATTTAGAAGAAATCTCAGGGTAAAGCAATATTAAATCATAATATGAATGCAAAATAACATCTCTTTTGAATGTTTGTAATCAATCATTCAATTAAATTCAACTCGGTTCCCTAAAGTCCGACATACCCAATCATACCCAACCATTCAGTGAGTCGCAAGCACAATCCAAGTATAAATGTCTGGAGGTAGTGTTGCTATATGTGCCTGTTTGTCTTTCTTTAGTTTTCGCAATAAACTAACTCTTAAAAAAAAGAACAAAGATAGTTCCAAATGTGTCTAAAAATTGATTTAGTAGTTGAAAGGCAGTTAAAGTTAGTTGACCCAACTTGACGCTGAAGGCTATTTCCACACAGACGGGGCTCCTGGTTAAATATTAAAATCTGCTAGAAGTTGCGATTGCTTGCTTCAGGAAAACCATGACCTGGGCAAAAGCAACTAAAATTAAATACAAGCATTGTTCCGAGATAGAAAAATCAGCATCCATTTCCTTCCTTGAAAATTTATCCGGTTACTAATGTATGATTTGTGTATATGTGAATTTATTAACATACATTTATTTTTTCATTTAAGAATCGTATTAAATAAATAATCCTATGCATATGTTTTTCTAGAGAATTTAAAAAGAATTTTGCAAAGTTCAGTAACATTTTTTTGGAATTTTTGGGAAGAAGACAAAACTACATCGATGTAATAAAACAGTAAGTTCTGCAGTTTGTAATTTTTCGGTTGTGTTTCATATTAATGCATTTGATTAATATTACTGGCATTAATTTGTAGGTCTAAATCGGATTTAGAACTGCTAAGTAGAATCCCCATACTGGAACCACTATTACGATCGAGCAAGGGAGCATTAGAACCTTGTGCAACGAATCAGCACTTTGTCTCTCTTCATCAGTGGATCTGTGCAACTGAACGTGGAAGCAGTGTGGAAGATCTGGTTGAGGGGTGTAAAGAAGGTTTGGAGAAGTTTCAGACGGCCTCTTTCAGCATTATTCAGTCCAGGGCTGATTATATCTTACAACAATCCAAAAATACGGATATGAAAGAAATAAAGGGGCTAGGAGAAAGGCTGTATGGACTTGATCAATTGATGTTCGAGGCTCGGAAAATAGTTACGCAACAACATGAGACCGTACAGGTGGGATGATTTGCGGAATGGTTGAACTGAATGATCTCATTCATAATCATAAATACAATGATGATGAACGTTTCAAATTTAGGTGTTGTCTCAAAACAAGACACGAGCGGCTAATATTGGTGATGTATCCGTTCTTCCCGATTTGTGCGCTAGCCACAGAGATCAGCTTAAAAGGATGCTGGCGTCGCACAAACAACTGCTGGACATCCACCGGCGATGTTTAAATGCTAAACTTGAACTGTCTAACAATATCAGTTTTCGACTAAGGTCAGTCTGATTGTTTGTGCGAAGGCGATTATTGTATGGTGGCCCAAGATGCTCGTAAATGTGGGAAAATTTATATTTATGAATAATATTCTTAGGTGGATATCAAAGGTTGAGCAAGACTTGTATGATGCAGATTGCGACATCACTATTTATAAAGGGAGTCTGGACAAGCTAGAGAGTCATAGAAACATAGCTGAGCAAGTTCACTTGGCACCCTTAATCTACTTAAAGACTGTCGTGGAGGTGGTTCGAAGAAGGGAATTCTCAAAAGCGTTTCTTAAGGTTGGTGCACGCATCACTTGAATTTCACGTAGCGGCCTTAAAGTAATATATCCTCTTTTCCCCTTTGTACAGTGGTCAAAAGCGCTTTCAAATCTGGCAGCAGACTTGCACAAAGATGAAATGGCTGCACGAAAAAATTTCGCTAAAGAGGTGGGAATACACTTCCTGTGTTCCCTTTTTCCGGGTTTGAATGACTATCCTCCGCCTTATGCCTCGGAGACTCCTAAAGAGTTTGATGCTGAGCTACCAGACATCCAACGAGCAGACATTGAAATGCTCAAAGCTCTCCTTCCCGACTTGGCCGCTTCCTTGAACGTTCCCAAAGTCAATGCCATGCCGAACGTCACCACGGGTTTGCTGAACCCAATAACCCGTTCACTACCCGCTACAAACTGGAATGAAGTTCCAGTCGCACCCCTTCCTTCGTGTCTAGTCGACTCCGGGACGAACGTTGAACCACTGAGCGGCCGCGAATGTTACCTCTCCGCCTTGACCGACGTGCAGTCTGTGATAACAGCCGCCCTCGCGGTGCAGGAAAAGGTGCCAAAGATGGAGCCGGCTACGGGAGAATTCCTGCTGGAATCGCCGAAGGACGAGCGGGATCCGGACGAATCCGAACCAGACACCGAGGAGTTCGAAAAGGTGGATGGTGGGGCCGCAGTCAACGATGCCGGAGAACTCAAAGAAGTAAGTGGGATCCGGGCCTCGGGATCAGTTCAGAGTGTCTCTAACGCTGCCCTATCGCTACCCCTTCCGACGGCACTCACGGTCGGCCCTTGCCTCCCTTATCCCGCCCCACCGAGCCCCAATGACGGCGAACGCATCCAGGCTTCGGATGACTCGAGCGCAGCATGCTCCTCGCTACAGGATTTTCTGACCGCTGATTTCTACATCGACGAATCCATGCCCTCGTCTTACACCGAGAGCAATGGCACCACTGGGACGGGCTGGGGAGTTGCGCGGGGCCAAGCCATCAAAGGCCACCACGTAATTGTAGCCGAGCTGCAGCACATGCTGGAGGAAAAAAGCATGGCCATCGCCCAGCTGCAGGTACCCGGAGTAGATGGCAATAGTGGGCAGGTGCCGTAGCATGTCGTTTACTCTTAACAGATCCTTCACGGATATCCCCCACTGACCACTCCATTTTAACTCTTTTTCACTATGTGCCGTTGCTTTTAGATATTTTAGTCGTGTATCGAGAAAGTCTGGACCGGCTTTATTTCGATTTGTAAAGCGTGCTAGATTTTGTGCCTCATTTGCATATACGTGATGCAAGTTTTAATTTTAATCTTTCATACAGTGAGTGTAGTTATGAAATTTTTTTTAAATGTTCTCTTGGAAATTCCCTATTATAGTCTGAAAAGTTTTTATTTTTCCTGGATTTTCTCGATAGAGGGCTTTTCTTTCAACATTTTTTTCCTGCTTTTTTCTGCTTTAGCCTTATTTGCTCATTTTCTGCTCATGCAGTTTTGTTTAGTTCTTCATTCAAGTATTAATTAGCTAATACGTTGGTTATAAAATGGAGAGGTGAGAAGGAAATCTATGTAATTTCAATGTGCAAAGTGTATGGGAAAAAACATTTTTGATTAATTTGTAATTATGACCAAATTCATGCAAATTATTTTTTTTTCTAGTTTAAATGTTGGGCTTTTTTAAATAAGTGTACTTTGTGAAAAATCACAATATCTGCATTGGGTTTTATTTAACTTTTTATTGAAATTAATCACAACAGTATTAGCCTCTCTTTTTCCATTAATCGTCAGAATCTTATTGGGTAGCTTAGTGAAAGTATATAGATTTCTTTTTTTTATTTGTATGCTGCAGTTTGACTGATTTATTCTTGTAGCTCTCCTTCTGCTTTTTTCTTTCTTTTATGCTTATAATTTCATCATGGTATGAATCATCTCCCATCAGAGGAAGATGACACGTGCATCTTTTCTAAAGCTATTCCGTTTTTGTGTCGTTGCTTTCTCAGGAGGAAGCGTACCAGAGCCGACAACACTTGCATGATCTGGAGAACCGGCTGAGGCAAATTCGGCAGTTGGATTTCCTCCCATTACGTAATGAAGTCAGTGTTACTCGCCAATTGACTTTGCAGATCAGGGAAGATTTTGAGAGCGATCTGGTTACTCTATCCGAGCGTCTCATGGATGTCATTATGTTGATGCAACATCAGACAGAAATCAAAAGGGTAATTAAATTTTGCTGATTACGGAATAGGCTCGCATTCAAAGTTTTCTTGATAGTCAGAATCTGCACGGACTGGGTGGTTTTCATTGGGACCTGCATTGGTAATTTTTATTTCTGAAATGTAGGATCAATTGTTAGAGGAAACCTTGTCAAAAGTTCAGTCGGAACATCAAGCAGCTATAGATAACTTAAGTCAACAATTGGAAATCGAATCGCAAAAATTGAATGATGCGCACAATGAAATCCAAAGAGTTAGAGATCAATTGCAAGTAAGTCGTGTTTGTTGGTATAAATCTTTTGCAGTGAAGACTTTTTACCTTGAATTGAGTTCAATATGGTGCATACCATTCACTTTTTTTTTCTCTAGAGAATGGATCAGATCGTTGAGAGGAAGCGCCAAGAAGCGGACGATAAACTGGAAAGGCAAAAAGATGAGATCTTGCTAGATCATCACGAAACCGTAAAAAAGATGACCCTGGAACACGAGCTGGAGTTGGAGGCTATGAGAGACAAACATCAAAAGGAGCGTATACATATGGAATCTGCCCTGCAAGAAATAAAAGAGGTTTGTTATACATTTGTAGGGGTAAATGTCTTGTGTTGTTTAAGGACCACATTTGTTGAGACATCAGTATCATTATGATAAAAGCAAACATTAAAATGATACAAGTTTCCCCCACAAAGGTTTTATGGAATGAAAAAGAAGAATTAGCCGCATTGAAACGTGCTCAATCCCTCGAAAAGGACCGGATTTCGGAAAGGCTCCAGGAGGAAACGGCCAGGATGGAATCTAGAATTCAAGAAGAGTTTTTGATTCGTCAAGAAAAGTTTTTGATTCGTGAACAAGCGTCTATAGCAAAATCTCTCGAAGAAGCCAAACAAACCTATGAAGAGGAAATAAAAAGGTACTTATTGGGATTTCGTTGTCTAGGATGGGGCGAGTAACATTTCAAAAGTCATTCAAACAAGTAGTATGTATTGTCCTGCTTATAAATTTTTGCGTCTATTCAGGTTAAGGCAAAATAACAAGGATTTGTCAGCTTTGTGTGACAAAAAGGACGAGCAGATGTCCTGTTTAACACAGGAATTGGGGTCCAAAGCTGACCAAGAAATGAAAGAGTTGAGGGACTTACTTTCCAAGGAGCACAAGCAGGAGATGGAGGGTCTTAGAGCTAGGTTCAGGCTGGCATTCAATGCTGCAGGAATGGAACGCTCGCCCTCGGAATGCAGCTTAGAGAAAATCGAGGTAAGACCGAGAAGGATAAATTAATGTTTTGTTTGGCCATTCGTTAAAAGCCATTTTTTAGAACTTTTAATTGTTAAAATTCCAAGTAGCGTTAGATGCTTGGATTGTAACTGTGTGTGCAAAAATCGTTTTTCACCTTCCAATACACGGATGCAGTTTTAATTTGTCTAACTTGAATTTTAAAAACGTTTACAGAGGCCAGATAGTGCCGACCCTTCTCGTGTCGAGCAACAAGTGTCCACTTTAAAAGCAGAATTAGAAGAAAAAGATGCAACCATTTTAAAATTGGAGCAGAAGCATCAGAATGAAATAAAAGATTTGGCTCAGCAGATCAAGAAAGCTAGGAGTGACTCTGTGAGACATATGAGGACATCTCTGACGGCCGAAAAACAGGTGGTTTTCAACGAAGCGGTCAACAAGGCCACTGCGGAAAAGGAAGCTACCATTCAAGACCTCAGGCTGCAGTTGAAATCCCTGCAAGAGGAACTGCAGGGCGAGCGACTTCTGAATGCCAGAATAAATTTTAAAGATGAATCGTTCTCGTTTTCCCTGAACAGCGAACGAAGCGAAAGTTCTCCGGTACTCAGCCGGCCTGATTCCGGTAACTTTCACATGGTGTCGCCAGTCACGCCTCGGCGCAGCGAATCAACAGGGCTCTTAGGTGCTAGCGTTGTTTCTCCCATTTTGGAGCAGCCTCTCAGTGCGGAATTAGTAAGTGCGAAATCATTATTTTACTTTTATTTGATATCAGGAGAACTTTTCCATAATATCGTGTAATAAATTTCTCGTAGAATTCCTTAGAAATTGGCGAGTCCAGTGGACCTTTAGGTGCCAGTGTGTTTGTCTCACCCGTGTCAGAGCAACCTACTGAACCAGAAACTGTAAGCTTTTTTAAAAAAAATAAATAAAAATTCTCCAATCGTTTTATAGTGTTGATTTTTTTTTCTGGTTATGATTTACCAATGAGGGATTAGAATTGCTAAGTTGTTTATATTTTGATCTAGTTGGAAGGATCTCTTTCTGCCAGTGCTGCAGCAGCGAGTGTTCCTGAAAAAGTTTCCGTGTACACGTAAGTGCTGGAACTTCCCCTTCTAGATTGTATACTAATAGTCAAGGAATCCCTCAGATGTTATATTCGCTGTATTTTAATTACTTTGGCATGCTTGTGTAATCAAATGTTTTGTTTTTTTTTGGTTTTTTTTCACAACTTATTTCGAGTGATTTCAACTTTTATCCTTTCCACAATTTTTATTTATAACAAACGACTAAAGAAAAAACACTAGAGTCGAAGATGTGGTTGGATTCCTGTTAACTTTCAATGCTTTTGCATTTAATCTGTAAACAATTGCAGGTGCAATGTTGGGGACTTGGTAATTCTACTGTACGATGACAAGCATGACAACTATATAGTGTTCTCAACAAGCTCGACCTACCACTTTCTGCATCACGATTGTTTCAAGTCGCTTTCCTTGAGTCAGTCATGTAAGAATTTCAATCATGTAGCTTGCTATTTATTTATTAAGTCAAACAATTGCATGAATAAGTTCATGGCAGCAAATATGTAAGTTTTATTTAACTGGTTCCCAAAACAGCTCATTAGTTTTTCAATTTTTTAAAGCTTCTGGAGAAAAGTGCAATTGGCTGTTAGCCCGAATCACAAGCAAGGAATATTGTCAAGCTCGAAAGGTAACACCACCTAACTTCTCGTACACGTCTTTTCTACATTTGACCTGCAAAGGTTAACAAGTAATCACTCAAGACTTGGTGTCAAATGTCATAATACAATTCCGTCTTTTAGGAAGTGAACAGATTTAATGTTCCCATCGGAACTCGCTTCTACAGAGTTTGTGCCCAGCCCGTCCCTCTTAGTGTTTTGCGAAGAAGCCAGTCTTCATCTAAAAAGAAGCTCTCCAATCAAACAGGAGGCGGATCGATCTAGAGCTCTTGGAGCAGGGGTCATCCGTGCAGAACGAAATGCTAGGCCTCATTATTCGTGATTTTTTCTTGGAATTCGGTGGCGCTTGGAAGGATAAGCCGTTACACGTTTTTCTTTTAAAAAAGAGCATGGCTAGCTGTTGACTGCAAGGTAGTATTTTAAACTATTTTATTTGGGAATGTGACCCTATAATAGTGTGTCATCCCCACAGCAAAGCTGGAGTTGTGCCACTCGCAAAGCTGAAAATTGGCATCTACTAGAGGGTAAACATAAGTGTTGCTGTCAAACACTTGATTTTTCACGAATGCGTCCAATAGCAGGTCCCAGACTGATGACAAATGTTCAAAATCGTGTGCTAATTTATTTAACTAAAAGAGAAGCTGCCATTGGCTTCTCTGAATTTGCTGTAAAATAATAGTATGCTTTTCAGATTTCTCATCCACATTAAAACGCTAAAATTAGCTTCGATATCAAACGACAATTTAGACTCTTTTTCTCTATTTTTAAACTTTTTTCTTCCTTTTTTTCGAATCACCACTATACATGTATATTTTTCAGGTAAAAATCATGATTCTATCCCATTGCTCCTCTTGTACAAATCTGTAATTAGCACGCGGAACAATTGTAACGATCGCAATCACCCATTTAATTACCTTTTTTTTTCTTCTTTTTTTGTATTTAATTCGATGAAGGGACGCTATTAGCGGAGGGAACGTGTGTACATAAAACATTGCATCAAGCAGTGTTCGTTTTTGTTATTACGACGCTAGACTTGCTAATGTTGGTTTTTTTACAGTAGATTTTAGATTGCCAAGATTTTGAGCCTAAATTAAAAATGTTTTGCTTTAAGGACAGGAGGCGGTACAGATCAGTTTGCTAGTTTCGTTGTACATAATGAAAAGTGATGAACAGTGTCTCCTAAGTACCAGACCAGTTTCATCTTTTTTCGTTCCTGAATTGGCCTAAATTTGAGCGTGATCGATAGTTGGATTATGGTTTTTGAACCATTAGCATTTGAAGCAAGTTTATATTTCTGAATGTACTAGCAACATGGCGCGCAATCGGCATGCGTGTATTTTAAGTTGTCGCGCGACCTTTCTGCTATGCTTGTAGCGGAACTGTTGTAAATAGCATTTCCACGGTGGTTTATTCCCCCAGTTATATCTGTAAACAAAATTGGATAAATTTACAACCTGCGTGAACTGAAAGAGTCGGTTTTAACATAATTGAAAGCATATGCATTTGTCTACCTAAATTCCTCTCTCGTGCCATACGTTAAAATTAAGTTTTTATGATAATGCTAGCATAGATGTTAGCTTTTCTCATCCTCCTTAAGGGGGATCACAACCCTATCACTTTCAATGGGTGAAATTTCAAAACACAATCACAGCCAAACAAAACGAGAT
>JAQGBW010003810.1:0-15305 GCA_034698625.1 Julus scanicus | reverse complement strand
GACATCCCATGTATTTTTTGGCCGTATAACGAACCATTGTGGGCCGTAAATAAAACAAGTGCCATCTTAAAGGCCGTATAAAGAAGTATAGGTGTAGGCCGTTAAAAAACTTGAATCACGATAGTAGTTGCATGCAAATCAATTGTGAAAACTAGAACACACATGCAAGTCAGAAAGAAAAATAAAGTTAAAAAAACAACAAACCTACAACTTTCTTTGAAATGAATCCATTTTCTCTGCTTCATTGCTAAATATTACAGTGACAATGAAAAACAATGCTGTAGATAATCCTTTTGTCATTACTTTATTAATTCTAATATGGAACATAAATGTCACTCTAATAATTACATTTCCAGGTTTAACTGCACGTCTTTCGAAGAACACAGTCTGATGGTGTAATTTACAACGGGCGCTATGGTGTCGACATTGGAAATTCGCCACTATAGTGCAGAAAGAAATATTCAGACCAAGTCATAAAATATTACCGATAACTTACCAGCCACCAGACATACCAATTATAAACTTGATGCATCACCCTAATGCATATCGAAAACACTGGGAAGATGGAGTTCGGGTTTGTCATATCCCATCTCCTCTGGTGTGCTAATTCCCAGTTCGTCTAACGTGGGTCTGATTTCTTGAATAATATATGGATAAATTTCCTTCAGGTTTCCGCATTTACACTGGGGAAGAAATAAAACATACCAATTATTGAATTATGATGATTAGCATGTTAATCATGTCGGCAGCTTTTAAAATTTACCTTAAGGGATTCGAGGTAGCGTATTGCTAGTGCATAATCGTTCAATCTACGACAGGCTTTCAATGCAGCAGAAATGATTTTAGGCTCGGGAATCAAATCCATTCCATGAAGGTCATTCATTGCTTTCCTGACTTCCCATCCATCGATGTCAGCCCTGTTAAAGTAGTTCTCGTAACGAGTGTCAAACTCTTCATCCGACTCTTGTTTCCCATGGCTCATGCTTCGGGCACCTGTAAATAACAAAATAAATGCCTGCTTTTGAAATTTACTGCGATACATATTGAAGGCATTCATAGATAATTGACTCAAATATCAGTCCATCACTACATTTGTTCATTGTATGCTTGTACACCGTATATTCTACTGTATTTGCACATCTTCCCACATGTTCGAAACATAAAATCACCTAGGATACTTCACAATTTAGTGAAGCAATGTCTACCGTGCATTAGGGAGATGGTTATCTCGGACCACATAAACAACTGCTCTTCATAAATTGTAAGCAATCGTTCTCTATACCTCATAAACCTTACCTACACCTGGTGTCTTGCACTTGCTACATCAGCTCGTGCATGCAGGCTATGCCATCTTCCTCTGCAATACCCTAATGGCATAATAAACAACTTTTCCAGGGAATGAATGTTTAATTAAAAGGCCAGTGCAGCTGTTTCTGTTACTAAAGAGTACCAGACATCAAAGATAGCAAAGAACATTACAACATAAGATGCCCAGCTCAATTTATCTTGGAGGTAAGATCTTTTACGTTGTGGAAAAAAGAGTTAGTAATCGTCTAAAAAGTTTAAATGATCATAAATAACGTAATGTCAATACCATGTTTATGTTCTTCACATATTTATCTACGTGTATACTTCTACACGATTTTGTCGGATATAAAGTCATCAGATTCTTATTAGAAATTTTACTGAAGTACTGCAAGTACTTTACCTAAAAAAATCCCCTTTCATTCAGCAGGGTGGATTAAAATTTGCTGACTGTTTTTATGCAGAGGACCCAATCACTGCCTGGATTAAACCACCAATACCAATGCGGAAATTAAAGGTTGCCAAGTTACCAACAACTTCAAGTGAATATTCAGTTATAAAATTCAGAGCGTGGAAAACGGAAGGCAATAGAACGACCTCATAAATGCAAGGTTAATTCGTGAAAAATGCAAATAAAAAATAAGGAAAATGAAATGTAACGTACCGGCGGCATATCTGCCATTGCTGTTTAACACTGCAGCTCTGAAAACTGACCCAAAACGACTTGCAACAGGACGAAACATTTCGATTTAAGTACAGCAAAACAGCGCAAAATAACTCGCCGAATAAAAATGGCGACAAGGACGTGATAAAAACACAAGATTTCTAAACCCTGAAAGCGCTTACACTTTTAGCCCTAGGGGTTAATATTTGCCACTGAAGCCAAAAACTCTACGGCGCTTTATCTTGCAGTTAACTTTTCGGGGGTCGTCCATATTAAGCCAAACCATCACCTCTTTCACTACATTTATGACGTTCGACATTCTTTCATGATTATATTTATGCAATATTCGCGAGAAAAAAAGATATTTATAGTGGTAATCACGCCATTAACTTTAGCTGACTAAAATAAAAAAAAAACTTGCAAAAAATCAGATGAAATATGCGAGATTATAAAGAGAGAACGTGCCCACGCGCCAAAACTGATTGCCCACCCATAATAAATAAATTCAACGAAAATAGTTCGAAGATTTCTTGCATTAACAATGTTGTATATACTAATAATTTTAAAAACAATTGAAGATTTTCATAGCCTATATCCGATCACACATTACCGTAATAAGCTGAACCTTTAATAAGGTTAATTTAATCAAATTAAGCAAATAATAAATAGTTTTTGTACGAGTATCTGCATGTATTTTGATTATATCTCAATCATTTTTGTGTGTGTGTCTCAAACCCTTTTATTAAATCATGTACAATCTTTTCACTATTCTACTCTCCAAAGCAAATACGCGATTAAATATCGTAAATTCGCTCGTCATGATAAAAAATGATTATCAGATGCGCAAACAGGTCAGACTATATTCTGAACAACTATATATACTCGGACCATGCATTTTTCTTTATATAACGAGCTTTGCTATAACGACAATAACATGTTTTGATTGCCCTGCACAACTCAAATTTGTTTTTCGTCTACTTATTTGTTGTTCGTATTGCTATTTATAAAGTTAAGTACGCCTACAGCATCAAATCGTGGTCATTTATTTACATCGAATATCCTAAAAAATCGAATAAACCATGCATACACCTGCAAAAAACTGACATTCATTATATCAAAATAGAATCAATCGCTCGTCTTTTAGAAACAATGACACAGACTGTTATGATATTCTAGACAAAGGATAAAACAATTCTTATTGTACTGCGAGCCAGTTAAATTATTGAAGCATTTCAAAAATTACTTGTTCTTAATTATTTCCAACAGAGAGTAATGACATTCATTTGCTTCACAAGTTTTCATGTGGAATGGATAAATGACATTGCATTAGCACAAAATAACTACAATTTACGTTTCACTATAAAAGCATTCTAGTCTAATAAATATTGTATTGTAAATTGTAATGAAAGAAAATGAAATTACATACACGAAGCTTAGTACAAGCAGTCTTTAAAGATCTTATAAGCTACCTTAAGGCGTAAGTAGAGTGATGCAAACATAGTCATTCACAAATATTTTTTTCACCCAAATTGCTTATTATTATTTATATTTTACATAAAATTCTCTCGGCGTGGGGTTCGTAAACTTTACTTTAGTAGATGTAGCCACTTTAAGCTACACATTAAAAAAGCAATGGCAAGTGTACCTCTAGAGAGTGAAAAAACGAAATAAAACAATGCGGATTATTGATAGATACGAGTTATAGCAAGGTATTTTTAGAAAACTTGGTTGATTGAACTCATCTCCAAGTAAACGAAGACGACGGAGGATTTATCACGACATCGTCGAATTTGAACATCTCTATTGCCATATATATATTTTTTGGCTATACGTTATTTGTTAGCTGGTAATAATCTATTTGGGAGCTTAAATGCAATAATTCACTCATGTTTCACTTGCCAAACGGTCGACGTGGGTGGAGGCATTGCCCTAGAAGGAATTTGTTAAATGAAACGATATATATATCGAGGCAAATGTAAACAAAAAATAACTATATTGCAGCAATAGATGGAAAGGTATAAAAATCCATAGCTTTTCAGAACGGTAACCCATGTTTTTATATCCTTTCCTTAACGTGTTTACCGCTAAACCACAGCCAATCAACGTTTTCTGATAAAAAAATACCCCGACTGTGACGACGTGATGAAAAAAAAAAAAAAAAAAAAACAGGGAAAGGAATTAAGCGTATACACAAATAATTACCTATCGAAAATCTACTCAATTTTCCTCAATTTGTCTCTAGACATCCACATATTAGATATTCGAACCTCATCTCAAGTATAACTGTAAATGTAATCTTCAATTAATTAGCCGCATGCTTCATTATCTGACACATGACAATGTAATTAAAATTTAAGCAAAATTTGCCCTTAAGTACCGCAATGTTTTTGCAGTAAAGTACTTAAGAGGACAAGGAAATTTTCTGAAAGAGGTGCTCGTAAACAGAAACCAAGAAGAGCGGAAGTTGAGTATAAACCCACGCATTCGAAGATTCTGAAGACAACGTAAGCAAGAATCTGTGGGGAAACACGTCAAACGTGTTTAGCACTGGAAGATCAAGGGGGCTCAGCGACCATCTAATTTTAACAAAAATAGCTCTACTTGCGTGGGAGTATAACGCCACAATCTCGAGTTGATCGAAGCCTAACTTCTAAAACAACATCCAAGTGTTTTCTATTCTGTAATCCATGACTCGGCGATTCTGGATTCTTATATGATTTCTAATTGTCTGTACATGTTACTATTACAAATTTCTATAGCTAGTATTGCCAAATATTCAATAAATTACAGTTTTAAATGAAATGAAATTCAACCCAATTAAAAAAACAAGGATGATCACAATCTGTAGCTTATAAATAATTTCAAAATACCGGTAATTCATGGTATAATTTTACAACATTAAAAATGGAAAACATACATGGCCAAAGTGAATCTGGTGACTCTTTGGATCACAAAGCAAAAGCGAGAAATCAATATAACATTGTTAAAACTTTGTCATTTCCTGCTACAGATTGCAACTACATGTCTTATATTCACCTAATCAGGACACAGAATCTAATGACTTTACAAAAACAACTGACCTTGACACACATCAAATGTTATTTTCTATTTTTTAGCAGGTATTCAGCTATCCATTCGAGCATCATTGCGATAACGACTGACCATTAGATGATGAACAACAGGAATATCATTTGTCGCATAACGAGGAGAAAAATTGTAGAAAAATTGCACAATGCCTCAAGCTGCTGCAGAAAAACCGAAATATTGCTTACTTAACCCCAATAGCATACTGTTTTATAGTGGGTGGATGGTTTCCAATACCTTTGTTTTTCTTCTATTATTCCAGGCTCAGTAGGACAAGGACGATTGCTATTTGGCTTAAACAACATGCGTGGAAACGATAAGTAAACCAATTCGTATGCTCAAGTCCTTAAGCATAAAAAAGTCACCATAAATGTAAATTGATTTTCCCTAAGACTACTATGCAACAAGTCCGTCAACATTAATTCCTCACTAACTAATGAAATAATGGCAAATGTGGTTTCCCACTTAAAAAAAATCCATTTAGATTTGCGAGCTGGGTGCCTGCAGTATGCGCCAAGTAATTCTACATAATGAACAAATATACATGTAGAAAGGTCTAGCCTTGAAGAAGGAATAATTTCAGCAATCCAATCACCTCCAATTTCGGGCAGTAGGGTACCTCATATCTTGTGCGCCTTATATCTATAAAATATATTATGTAAATCAAGATGGTGGACTAAGCATCCCATAACTACTCAAATGCATCATTTAGACATCATTGAAAATAGAGTGATATAATTTTACTTCAGTTCAAATTTTATTAAAATTCGTTGAAAATTGATCTAGAAGCTTGAAAAGATTTCATCAAAAATGTACATCCTTAATGAAAAAATGTCAAAAATAATACTTGTAAATATTCTTGAAGTCTTACAAGTAGATTGGGCAAGCTACCAGGAACCCAAAATAGATGTCATTATTACAGATTTAAGCTGTAAATAAAATGTTAGTGCATCACTGGATATTACGATGGCAAATCTTGGTATGTAATATAAATACTAGCTGATGGGCATACAAATAAATGTCTACATTTTGGAGACCCAGAATACTCACATGCATCAAGAGAGAGAATTTCAAGATTCCATATTTGCGACAGCCGTATATGGCCCATAGTGCATCGTACGTATACTATTGCAATATAGTTCAGATATGAAAACCCAGTATAGCGACATACTGAATATTCGTAATTTCATAGCTCAGGGAAATCGGTAGAAAGAGGATTTCGCCATTTTCAAATAAAAATGTAATATTCAAAATCTTGTCTCGTAAACTTGTCAATATATAGACCTATAAATGAATTTTGCAATTCACGTTTGTATTAACGTCATCATCATCATGAACATCATCAATGAAATTTTTTGAAAAAATTAAAAACAATTTCATAAAAAATGATACACCGACAAACTGTAATCAAATATGTAATTCTAGAAGCATGAGTTTCATATTATATTTATCTGCAGCTCTAAAAGATATCAATTTCCAAAAATAAACATCGGGGGTCGATTTTAAATGTCATCCGATGCATGACTATTTCGCCCACATGTCCAGCTAAAAATGACATCTGTTTTGTGCTATTCACAAAATAACTTAATTAAACAGTGCTCATTTGACGTCATTCAACTCACAGGATATAAATTCTCTACACACAGCTTGTCTAAATATAACACTGTAAAAATAACGATTTCTCGTTTCACCGTAACTGACCACAGTATGAAATCTTAGGTCATTAACATCAAAGCTCACATTACTAGGGATACATTTTGAAAAAATATGTACCTATAGTTCCACCGTGAATATAAGGCTTCTTCCTATTTGGTAGCATGACCAAAACCTCATTTCAGTGATAAAAAGATATTTTACATATTTAAGGCATTAAAGTGACCAATACTATTACATTCATAACGTGAGATAAAGGGTGCATTTTAGCTGCATGCACGATATATTAGAAACAGAATGATGTTTCTGGAAACAGCTTTGACATCTCATTAAAAATCATTTTGAATAATATAGGTCAACTGATTAGAAATCTTAATTAAAATAATATAATGATGATCGACAGTTCAAAGCGAATTATAATGGAATTATATACACAAATATTGCCAGTATTTCAGATTAAGATGAATCTAGTCTGAATTCCATGCACATGAGCAGAAACCCAAACACGAGAGAAAACAACATTGCTGTTACTTTTAAGCACCTTGTGGCAGCCATGTCTTTTGCATTATAGCAACGACAGATTCCAATGAATACATGCATTATTTATTGCGTCATCGTATCCATAATCAATTAATAAAATGTAAAAATTAGTAGAAATTAAAAATTGACATCTGGGTTTGACAATTGAACGCATGGCTTGATATTAACAACGTGACCCCGCAACTTCCTGCAAAGTCAATTTTCTCCCCATGATCCTGATAAGCATCTATATAAGTGCGTTTATTATGCAACCAGATGGAAATAAAAGTTCTAATGATGAAGAATGACGATTTTAATGGTGATATATTAAATTATTGGTTCGCTTTCGCTTGTTTCCCCATCTAAATGGCAAGACGGATAAAGGCTAGACCAATTAAAACCCCATGCATCTTGAGGATAATGAAAATGTTTCACACAGCGTATAAATTTATGACTGAGTTATTTGCTGCAGGACAAACAATTTTCTACTTGAATGTTTATACTCCATGGGGATACGACTTGCACCTCATGAGAAATTTGGATTACTTGACAAGATGATGAACAATGCTCACAACTAAGGTATATTTATCTCAAACAAATCATTTGTCTTATAAGCTGACAATATGAGCACACACACGCACATATGTAGTATGTACACGTTTAACTGCTACACAGCTTTCTTCTAATTAAAAACTTGCCCCACACTGTTTGTCAGCGCCATGGTAGACCTGAAAGGCGATTTGTGTCAAGATCGACCAATTGATTTCTCTTTTCTATGAGCTCATAATCTGACCTAGGCCAAATGCAAAAGGAATTGGGAGGAGAACAGTAAGAGCAACCTCATTTGATACAATGCAGGTTAAACTGACGATCGATCAAGCAAAGTCACCTACTTTGAGAACAATCAAATTATATTTAATTAGTTTCAGCAATGTTGTTTATTATATAAATTACAACAATTTAGCTGAATTTATACCCTGTTTCATTTGTAATCTGAGTTGTTCAACGAAGAAAAGCGATTTTTGAACAATCCCAACTATACATTAACTTAATCAAAAAAAAAGAACTACCCAGCAACGACATAATAATGATATTAATCAAACCAACAAGCGTTTTTGGAATATTATATACCTGCCCATGTATCGATCTTCTGACGTATATTGATATACAAGAATTTAAATATTAAACAAACGTTGTTTCGCATAGTTTTTGCAAAGCTCTTTGATGTCATTGATTGTCATAAAAGCTTTCATAGTTTTGTTCCATGAATAGCTCTTCTTTAATTCGATTAATGTTTCTATTTTTCAGTTATGCTGAGCAGCATAAAAAATGCATCTAGAGACATTACATGTCTACTCGACATGATTATTAGAAATCAGTGTGGTTGTTTTCACATGCGATCCGCCTTAATTATGTCGGGTTCCATTTTTTATAGTTGCATTAAATAAGGTTACGTATTAGGCACCATGAAGGAAAACTTTACCTAAAAGTATATACTTATACATTTTTGTGTCTACAAATGTCCATTATAAGCGCTTTATTACAGAGCTAGCTGAGCTTTATTGTAAAAGATTAAAATAGACTCTGGCAAGATAACATTGAATGGAACGTTTCATGGTTTTTAATCAACAAATAAAAGAAAAAAAACTACATTTCAAAACAATCCAATCATTTTCTAGTCCTCTGCAGTACTAATGTCGAAAGTACACGTACAACGTATAGCATTAATATCCATAAGCAAAATATGTCATTTCAATTACGGGTATTTCAGACATCTCTTCCTAGACATACTGTTTGTAAACAGAATTCCTATTTGTATAGATCCCATATAGTCACGTGTTGCCTTCCCCCTGCCAGTATTAATACTAGATGTCAATTTGAGATCATAATCAAGAATCTAGGCCCTTCCTTATATGTATTACACCCACGTCTTCATAAAGTCAACATGAAGTTTCTCTAAAATTACTACCGGTTTCATAAATACATGACAAAACGGAAGCATAAACACTTAGAACTAACTGTTGATCATCCAAGCTACACAATTTAGCAATATGTTTTCCTATATTGAAGGGAAGCAAAATTACAAATAATATGCAAATGGAAGACAATAGCTGTGAATTTTTATTTGTTTTTGCATCTATCCCATCTCATAGCACAACTATATGAAATTACATTGCATGTGAGAGACATGCATTTTCACATTTTGACATAAATCACAATCAAGCTACGTTGTTGTTTGTTGGATTAATTAATAGTTAATGAAATGCTATAAAATCAAATTAAATTCCGAAAAATCAATGGGTTATTGCCCTCATGTTATTATAGGAAATATAAATTGCTAAACTTTATGAAATTTATTTAAAGTAGGACTGCTAGGCTCAAGATAGTTAAATGAATGTAAATTAAACATCACTTAATAATGGACGATACCTGTAACAATGTCATGTAGAAATGCGAAGAAATATTTATCTGATCAACTTAAACATCTTAAAAGTTTGTGTATAAAACTAAAAGCAAAGTGAATATTTTTTTCTTGCTTCTAGATAGAAGAGTTTTAAACAGCATTATAAATGAGTTACAGACTTATGGCCTTGGGCCAAACCCTAGTAGCCACAAAATAAGGATAAAGCCAATAAGTAACCAAAATCTAGTTTGAGAGAGATTTGAAATATAATACAGAACCTTAAAAATCCAATATCGAACGCATGACGCACAAAAGCCAATTTTGTCAAGTAACACGTTCCTTACCATTTTACGTAAAAGTAAATTTAAAACTAGGCGATGGATTCGTTGCGACTTTGATTCCATTAGCTTCATTTAATTGGATTAACATACTTTAGACCTAAGTAGAAGCTGTCACGATACATAAAGACTAGTTTTAATCCATGCTGACATACAAATACAATGAAGAGCATTAAGACGGCAAACATGTATAGCACCAAAGTTAGCAGTGATTGCCCGAAATCCATTCAATTTACAATTGATAAATACCAAATTGATAATTTTTTTACCATTTCCACCATCCTTAGACTTCGGATTTTTAGTCTTTATTTAGAATTTAAAATATAAATTTAACTATCAAATATTTAAATTTTCACAACACACTTTAGTGGGTATTTTATGCCAGAAAACTATTGCAAAATTTAAATATTATACCGTTGAAAACCTTAAATAGCTAGTTATTACCTTTTACTATCGAAAAGCAGGTCACTTGGGATATTTTCACAATATTCCGAAACATTGCTGCAGAAAATAAATTGGTAGACCTAGTTTACACCATTCAAGATATTTAATACTCAGTTTATAGCATCATAAAGAATTGAAAGAAATGTAGGTGTATAATTCATACGCTCGTATTTAAATAAATTTCAAGAAACGTTGTTTGAAAATCGGGGGAAATATTTAGTCCAATGCTATTTTTCATTACATTGTCTCGTAATAATCTCTACTTTCTGAATGGATCGCTCCATCAAAACTATCCATATTTTAGTATAACATCCTATTTGTCTATCAAAAAACTAGGACAACTTCGCTTTATCATTCCCGACGTTACGCTCTTAGGAACGAAACAACACAACATCTATCAGAGCTTGAAAACTTTCATTACATTTTTCGGATATTGCCCAATAACCCTTATACGTTGGAGGGGTTGGGGAAAAACAGGCTAATATTCCGTTGTCTCCCACGAAAATATATGCAACGTTTTGCATTCTCAATGGTTCGGCTACTATAAAAAAAAGTCAGTGACGCACGGTTTTGGGTGATTGACGAAAACCGATATTTGACGATATACTGTAGTCAGACATGACGTTTCAATCTGTTCCAGACTGATACTTTTCCGCACCGATGCCGATTGCTCTTATTTCACTTAATCGGATGCTTGCTTTTGAATTGAGAAGTCTGGAGTACAAGCAGGAGTATTTTTATCGAGTTTTTTCAAACCTGTGGATCAGTGTTTTTTAACGTGTTTTTTCACCTCGGCACATCTTCTTTCTACTAATTATAAATATTCATAAGTTGATGAACTCAAAAAAATGAGTTTATTGTGCTATGACATTAAAAAGGTTGAAAAACACTGGTCCATGGACTCTATAAAACTAATTTATAATCCTGCATAAACTAAGAATGAAATTAATACTATGCATATTCATGCAGAAATATATAGTTTTTACCAGAACTACATATCACTATCGATTTTTGCAGCGAAAAATAAACTTGGTTCGTGCAAGTAAAGTCGAACTCTTCCGGCACTTTATGACATTTTTCCGTTCGCTATTAATAGTTTAACATGCATGACTGGCTAACTTCATTGAATGGCAATATGTATTGATTTTTTGAACAGCTGATGAAATAAGATGCTGTTTTATTTAATCTGTTAACTATGTAACCGGCTTATTATGTCTCGAATGACCTCGGGATGTTTTTATTAGATTGTTTTGTGGCTAAGTTACGTATGAAGATGAAAAAGTAGAGGTTCAAGATACTGTAATTTACTTGTTTCATCCAAGCATCTTTTGACTGTTTTCTAAACCGTATAATTTGCAATATATTGGCTCGCTAGAAGCAAGTGGCTGAACGTTTCCAGCCTGATCAGCTGGAACACATTTGAAATTACGCATGACTGGCTCTTATGCGCTAATGTTAGGAAAAAAATCCAGTAAAAAACAGATTACCGAAGACCTAGACGTTAGGGAGGTCTTTTCGAAGGCTTCAATTTGAATTACCAATGCGTTTTCTAATTTACTTTTTAAATAAACGAGACATTATAAAATTCAGAATTCTTTGAGTCATTGTAACGATAAATTCATATTCCATGCATGTCCAAACAATAATTATATTAAAGTTTATTATTGGTAATTGCATACGCACATTTCTTTCATACATACAGAAGTACATGTTTAAAAACAAATGTAATAAGAATAAAGTATGGCTGGTTGAATTCGTTTAATTCGTTCAGTCAAAGAAGTAGAAAAAAATTCAAAATAACGTTAAAATGAATTTCATTAAATTCCATTTTTAGCTTTATTTAATAAATCAATAAAAATTAATAAAATATTATAGCAAATTTTAAAATACATCTATATGTTACCAGACAAAATTAGAAAATACTGCATAATCAGAATATGCAACTTGAAAATAAGGATCTACTATATAATTAAGAAATTATATAATACACTCATATATTTCTTCTATTCTAAGACCAAAATTTTCCTCCATATATTTCCAGTTATCAAAAACACTATAATCTAAAATCTATATTCGAAGAAATTTATATTTTATTAGAATTCCAGCAATTTTGTTGTTGTTGGCAGTATACTTAAATTAATGCACGTTTTACAAACGATTGCATTTTAGAATCGAAGAAATACAGTAATATAAATAAAAATAGTCATTATATTTTCAAGCCTCAGGCAGCTTCGAGCGTTCCAATACAGCTCAGAAATTCCAATACTTGTGAAAGAAACCCATGTCTTTCCCCCTTGCTGTAAATGTCCAAGTGCCTGACCCTAATATAAGTTATCCCCATTTTTTCCATCACGTTTTCGTCAATAAAAGTAAATGCATTTTTCCATACCTTTGCAGCATGAAATAAAAAAAAAGTAGGACAAATAGTGATGCGCAGAAAAAAGGAAAATTTCACAGCTGTTATTTCTTCTTTTAATAAATAATGAATCCTAAAATCAATTTCTTAATTCGTCATGCCCATGCAACCTCTAACATTAGCGTAAATTCGTTTCCTCGTAGAAGCCACAAAATAAACCCATTTTTAAACGTGCATTGCTAATTCAGCCTATAAGCCAATCGATCGATGGCGTACATCACATGGCCTACAGGATCTTTCCCATCTGTTACGTCATCAACTCAACAGGTAGAAGAAGCGGAGAGAAACGTACGCAACGTCAGTTCTTGCGGCCGCATCTTCGGCAAGAGGTTTAGCATGCTGTGTGCTCAAAGAAGAGCTAAAAACAGTGAGATTGTTTTCATCTCACATTTCTACACATGTACGTTTGGACAACGATTCAACAAAGATCAGATTTACGATCAACAAATATTGCATCTGTGAAAGGAGAGGAAAAAAACAAACAGTTGGGGGGAAAACGATGTCCAGAACCTTACATGAGATGACATGCTTTGGAAACATCTGACTCCTATTCTGCAAAAACAGCGAAAAACTCTCTGTACCTAACATGCATTGTGTTTGATCAGTTCTACGACTTGTCGTTTTCATTTTCGACTTGTCTGTTATTTACAACATTGTTCCATCGTCCATCCTCCATCGACTAATTGCGAGAAATTTGCACCATTTCGCCGGTAATTACACCAAAATGCGGGAAAATAAACTAGTTATCTTAGGAAGCGGTGCCGTGGGGAAAACCTCCTTGGTGATGCAGTTTCTGGAAGGATTCTTTTCGCATTCTTACAAACCAACGGTGGAAGATTACTACAGGCACACGTTACAACTGCCGAGTAAGTGTCCAATTTGTATATTCAGTGTAGATCTACTTGTTGCATATATTTGTTTCGCGTGTAAATGCCTCGAGCTGGGTCACATGGAGATTGCATGGATGGTTTCTCCAATTTCAATCAATACATTGATGTAAATTATCAGAAAACAATATTTGTACACATGTTATGCGAGATATATTTTGAAATTTAAATTTAAAACTATTGTAGCATATTGGAGAAAACAGAACTGATGTCTTTAATTTGCAGCAGCTTTTTACATTGTTTCATATATACTAATGTCATATGCACGAAACTACGGAAACCAATGTTCACAATGCCAATATACACGTTATAGCAGTAGTGTAGGAACATGTTACATATCTTTTCATAAGTATGACTGCTTATATTTAGTGTCAGAAAATATGCATTTTTAATTTTTTTAATAAAAGTCACTTATTTAAAATTATTAACAAGATTCAGTAAGTTGATAAGAAATATTGGTAAAGGAATGCACTGCTTAAGTGCTTTCTGCATCATAGATGTTTTTTTAAACTTCAGGAACATTACTAATAGTTCCATATAGTAAGTATGGCCAAGAGCAAAAGCTTTTAATTCTCTTATAGCTATATAATGCTATCAAAATATTTGTAAAATTCTCCTTCTTCTGCTATCAGTAAAAAATCACTTAAATTTACTTTCATTATATCATTCTGGTAAGGATAAAGATATATGTATCCACATACATATAGTATCAACATACTGTATATTTATACAAGTTTTTACCTGTTTTATCACAAACTATTATGTCTTAATGAGTGAAGACAAGCATGTATCAGGTGGAAATTGTCTGCATAATTAACGAAATTAATCAAATATTTTTCTAAATAAAAAACGCTTTCCCTTCTATACA
Source organism: Julus scanicus (assembly GCA_034698625.1). Classification (NCBI taxonomy): domain Eukaryota; kingdom Metazoa; phylum Arthropoda; class Diplopoda; order Julida; family Julidae; genus Julus; species Julus scanicus. Next base: position 723 of record JAQGBW010003810.1, on the reverse strand, counting down.
AAAAACAAAAAATTAATACATCATCTGCCCATCTTTTCCCTTCTTTGAAATTTCATTACTGATTATATGGTATGCAGTATAGTATAGCATCAAAAGTTAATTAAAACAAATAAATGCAAAGAACCAGGGTTGAACATTTGGCAAAACATGAAATAATTCTTTCAACGTCAGGAATTTAGACATCGAAAACTGTCTGGAAATTTAAAAAAAAATTTCTTAATTAAGCATAGTGTATTTGAAACTTAAACATTAGAAAAACATGTTGACTTACATGTTTTGTAAGTCAAAGCATTCATTGCTTTGCCATCCCAATAACTTCATGCACAAGAACATATCGCACTTTGATGAACTATCACTTATTCCGATATTATCTACGATAAAGCAATCAAATCATGGTTTCAAGTTAATGAATGAAGAGCTAAAAGTACTGCAGCATGGTATATGTACTCGTATACTGCTACTATATGTACATAAACATGTATAGCCTATGGGCTTTATGTAGCCTATAAAGCGAGAGATATAGTTCCTTGAAGCGTGAGAATAAACATGGTTATTAAATCTAATAATTAAATATTGTTGCTGTCTACATATGGATAACAATCATTTCCGCATTTATGGTTAAATGGATTTGATTTACATGGATCTGTCGGATGAGAGTTTAAACCGAGGTCCCGTGTTGATTGTTGCACGTTAAAGACCCCTCGAGTGGGGGTGGAAGTCCCC
>JAQGBW010003809.1:0-15306 GCA_034698625.1 Julus scanicus | reverse complement strand
ACTTTTAACGCGTTTACATGGCTGACTCAATTGAAGCAAAGTACTTTTAAGTGCTCATGTAAACGCAGTATATGTAACACTTTTCAGGTTTATCAATATTTACTTCAGTTGTATGAAAATCCACTGAGAAATTCTCAATGCAATAATACACCTATAGTACCTCGCTATTAACATTATAAGGACATTTTTAATTATTGAAATATTTGGCTAAAATTCCATACTATTACAGAGCACATTTCACTTTGAATATCCAATACTGATAGGCATAAGATTATGAAAATTATCTATAATATTTTCTAATATTATGCACTCTGTAATAATGTTAACCCAACTAAAATATAAATTTCATTTTTATGAACTGTATGTTTTTCCAATATTTTGTAGAGAAATACCGAAATATTGACTTGGGTGTACATTGATGAAAATAAATATTTACGTATGATGGTATATTCCGGTGCATTACTTGGATGCTAGCAGTGATTGCCTAACATTGTTATGCAGCAATTCTTTTGTAGTTAAAAATGTTCAATTTTTATAAATAAAGCAAATTGTTACGTTAAATTTATTTCAACTTTGTAACACTTTTCAGGTTTATTAATATTCAATTCAGTTGTGTATGAAAATCAACACAGAAATTCTAAATGCAATACATCTATATACCTCGCTATTAAAACTATAAGATAATTTGTAATTATTGAAATATTTGGCCCAAAATTTCATACCATTACAGAGCACATTTTACTTTGAATATCTAATACTGATAGGCATAAGATTATGAAAGTTATCTATACTATTTTCTAATATTATGCACTCTGTTAACTTTTGTGTACATTGATAAAAATAAATATTTCCGGTGTTCAATGAATGGAATGAATAGATGTAGTTATTTAAAATGTTCGTTCCAATTCGATAGTTTTTTTTTTCCGTTATGCACTTTTCGGCCCTTCCCCTTCCTCGTGGCCCATTTTACAGCTTCCTCTTTATTCTTGCGTACATTCCATGCCATAATGTTTTATTATGACAATTACTTTCGTGTCATAAAATGCGAGGAATAGGCGGCTGCCTTTTTTATTATGCATTTCCTCCTGCAACGAAGAGATGGTGAAGGTTAGCTCCGTGTATGCACAAATTGTCTGGACATTTAGGGTGCTTGGGATTTTTGTCCACAGTGTAAAATTCTGGGCGATCTTTAACGCCATCTAGTGGCTGGAATATCGTAAGTTTACCAACGGAAACCAGGAATGCCAGGCTGGATCTACTGGCGCCATCTGTCGAATCCAATTATTACTCGTAATTTCAATACAGATGTTTATAGTGGCGCTTCATCTAGGAAAAAACTAGATGGCGGGAAAATTGAACACCCAGCCACGTGCTAGGTAGTTCTTCGCGCGTGCGCACATTCTCATCATACGAAATTAACATTTCCGGTTTCTGTTGCCAAATTTCATGTGACGGTACATCCATCTCTGAACAATAGCCTCTATCACACGAGAGGCTAATGTACATTAAATTAAGCCTAGTCCACACCAACAAAAGCAAGGTTTTGGAAAACATGTTGTCGATAAAAGTTTGCTTAATTACCAAATTTTTGTCCCAATGTTTCAGCAAACTTCTAGGTCGACCAAGAGGCGGACGGTAACAAAGGAAACAAATGTTTCCACTTTACGGCGCTTGTATCAAGGATCATTTCAAAACTTGCTCATTTTCTCCTGCTTTTTTGGTATTTATGCACCTCTGGTTTTGGAGCATGGTTTCATGTTTCATATTTTCGTGTTTCCGTGTTTTCTGCTTTTGATTCGTGCTTTCGTTGTTGTGGCCCCGGCTTTATTGATGAAATCAAATTGTTCGCAAAAACCTAAGTTTTCGCTATTGTCCTTTGGATGGCGCCAAATAAGCTAGCCGGGAGAGGATTCCACGGCGCATGCGCCATGAATGATGGCGCCATTTCTGGAGCTTTTATTCTCACGTTGTTTTCTCACGAAATGTTTGTCAGTTTTGTTTTTCGAAATGCTGTAAGCCGTAATGTCTTAAAATTGAGCGTTATTTTGCATTACCTTTCGGTTATGCGTACCAAATTATTTGTTTGAAACGTTATGGACATTATCAGAAATTGGACAGGTATATGGTATAATTACAGGTGTATACAGAATGTCAATTCCATGTATAATATGTTTAAAACTTTAAATATCATAATTTCGGCCACTATTCGCGTATCTTTGTGATATATCTGTATGTACTGTAAATATAGAGAAGCATATTCTTTGTACACTTCTCAAACTAGCGGTTAATCCGGAGAGTCGGATAATAGAAAGCCGATTATAAGGGTTTCTACTGTAATTAATTGTGTTCTGTATATATGTATATATGAATATATATATATATATATATATATATATATATGGTGAAAAAAACAATAGAAACCAACAGAGATTTCTATTGGTTTCTATTGTTATTTGGACACTTTATTGATTTTAATTGTTTTCTTTGGTTCCTTTATTGACTTCTATTGGCTTCTATTCTATTGAATTCTATGGTTTAGCTGTATTGCCTGAACAATAGAAAACCATAGAAAACAATTGAAACCAATAAAAACAATATAAATTTTCTATTGATACCAATAAAAAACGTTCCAAATAACTATAGAAAACAATTGAAATCTCTATTGTTTTTTTTTCACCAGGGTGGCATTTTAAATTCCATTGGAGAATAGAAATCTCCGAATCTTGGCTAATTTTAGGTTAAATAATCTTTTAACTGCAGGTTTGTTCGTTTTACCTGTACTGTAGGTATTCGGATTTGATTTTTATGGCCTCTATTTTGGAACAGTTTTATCTTTCTGTTTTTTGTCGACAATGTAAGGTCTGAACGTTGTCACGAGGCTTCAAACGATTCGACATTGTCAGAAAATAGTTTAAAATTGGCTGGCAAGCGCATATTTAACTCAAATTTCCAATATCCGGAGATAACATTGCACTCGTCTCTGTATATTTATTTCCACATTGCATTTCAACACCCTGACTATATGTACCTGCCTGGGGCCGTTTGGATAACATGGTTGAACGATCTGATATAGCTTCTTGTCCCTTGGAAAATATTTGCCTTTTCTTATGGAATGTTATTCTTTTTTATTTTTTTTTCTACTTCTGATGACTTTTGAGAGGCATAGCGACAATAATAGGGCTGGAGAAGATCTTGAAGCAGCCATCGTTGTCATTTTTCTGGTCTGCACTTGAAATCGATTGAAATTAATGGGCTCGGAATCTCTCCTGGAGGGCCATGAATTATAAGTAAATGGATTTGAACAAAAAAAAAAAAAAATGCGACCATCGAGTTGTTTTTCTTAGTGGAGGATGACATGTATAGGAAAACGATACCGTGCAATTATCAAGGACTCTGCTCTAGGAGCGTAAGGCGAAGTGGATCAATGATTGGAATCTTCATTGGACGAAATGAACATTTTTTTTTCTCGTCCTTTATTTGGTAAAAATCCGTATATATACTCGTTCAACTGATTTTGCTGGTTTGGTGATCTTGTTTCTGAGTACTGTCTGAATAACAAGCCACTTTGACAATGAATCGAATGTGTTGTAGGGATGGTTACTCTTAACGTGACCTGGAGTCTCTAGAGCAAGGTTTTTTTCAACTGGTGTGACTCCAAGAGTCCACAGGTGTGCAGTGGAACTTTGAGGAAAGGCCTTTCTGATATACTTAAACGTAGACCAGGGTCCTATTTCACAAAAATGTACAAGTATTAGTGTAAAGTTACAAGTATATGGAGTTGTAAATTATGGAGTTGTAGTATGGCATTCCACCAATAATCTCAGCAACATGTAAATTATTAGTAAATGTGTACAAGTGATGTCACAAAAGTACAAGTCTAAGGTGAAAAGAAAATGGCGTCTCGAGAAAATAAAATGCTACTTCTCTGTGCTATTGAAGCTAGCAAGAGCATGATTTTTGGTAAATTTAGCAGAAATTTTGCAAAAACAGATAAAGTGATCTTCACTGTCACTGGACCACATGTTTATTCAATTAAAAACGTTGTATTACTATTCCAAATGCTTTCGAATACTTAATTTACAGGTAATCATTTACATATAACAAATTCACTCCAAGTTACAAGCAATTTGATAATAGCAATACCTTTGTTTAACAGAACACTTGTAAACTGACAAGATTTGCTCGGAAGTTGTAAAGTATGGTGTAACAAATTACAATTGTACAAATATTATCTGCGGAACACAACAACTTGTACTTTTTGTACATATCACTCCATACCCCTACAAGTACACGACCATACTTTTGTGGAATAGGGCCCAGAGTGGTAAACTTGCATAGGTTTGGTATCTATGCCTTATTCATATACATTTTTACATGCATTCCTTATATTGGATAATGATAAACTATCAATATTTTATATGACAATGCGAACTGTGTGATCACCTCAATCATGCATTATAAACTACCCTAACCGTGAACTCATTTTTCAGGATTGTCACTTAAACAATAATTTGTGTAAGACTGTGTAGTGTACGCATGCTTAATCTACGACATATCCTAGTTATACAAGTCAGAGTTGGAATTAGTCATGACATTACATCATCATAACATATGCACTATATCTAACCATAAACAACTTATCCAATAAGGAAGTCTGGTAAAGTCCAATTATATCGACTATTATCTTCTATGACATGAAATTATGGGTAATGGTGCTGCAATTGGCAGTGATGTAGATATCCAGCTTATTGTGTAATTGGCATCGAAGTGGGGAAACTATTTTCCCAACATAACATCTGGATTACATCTGTGTAAGCATGAAGGATATATAAAGGATATTTGAACAATGTATTTTACCAACTTTTCTAGGCCTGAAATGACAAATGTGCTGGGTTTCCAATAGCATGTGGTTCGACAAAAATATGACTTCCTCGTATGATTCAAGGATGAAAAAAGCTAAAATTTGGAGAAAACAAAATTAGGTATAGGACATGCTCAATATCAGAATGTGAAGATTAAGTTGTGATCGTAATGTTTGAAGGAAATAGTTACTAACCTTAATTTATACTTATCCAGATTTGGTCGTGTTTAGTTTGTATATATATATATGCTGTAATGGTAAAATGGAATTTCCTTTCTATATAAGGTTAAATCGATGTTCTCAAATTTATCAGCCGTTTAATTCCCTTGTCTCGGCTGACATCAAATATGGTTAAATTAAATTAGCCTTATTTCCATTCATCAACCTCTCGTTGCCTACCAACCTTAGATATTGCCAATTTCAACTTGTATTTCAAACGAGTACTGTATTGCAGATCTTCACATGTCGCAATGCATTTCTAAGATGGCTTATTTTGTATTCAAACAATTTCCAAGATGGCTTCATTTGGATTCAAACAATTTCCAAGATGGCCTTGTTTGGTTTCAAATAATTTCCAAGATGACTTCTTTTAGATTCAAGCAATTTCCAAGATGGCTTTTTTTGGAATCTAACCATTTCAAAATGGCTTTCTTTAGATTAAAACAATTTCTAAGATGGCTTTTTTTGGATTCAAACAATTTCCAAGATGACTTTTTTTGGATTAAAACGATTTCCAATATGGCTTTATTTGGATTAAAACAGTTTCCAATATGACCTAGTTTGGATTATAGCAATTTCCAAAATGTCGTCTTTTGGATTATAACAATTCCCATAAAGGCTTTTTTTTTCCAATAATAGCCATTAGCTATCTTTTTTAGGTATATGTTACAAAGTCACATGAAAACTTCGCCATCCATAATTCGTAAACTAAATCAACCACTTCAAGCATGAAAATGATAATTTGTCAGTTGCATTCCAACAATTCAGCGACCTGTTTGAAGGTCCCTATTGTTTTACAAATTTCCCCCTGGCAGCAAGCATAAGTTAAATTCACAAAAATATGGCATTGTTGCATTTTAGCACACAAACCAATAACATGGAAATTTGGCACATGATCATTCAGGCTTTTCACATCAGGTGGGCTTAGCATAGTCATACCATCCTTTATCTATGCCTTCCCCAATGTGCTTCCATGGCTGCAGGTGTCAATGTTGTCATTTGCAAAATATACAAACCCACGCTTTTTTATGTTTTTTACAATTTAGACCCTAAAACGATATTTATTCGACCATTTTATGGATGAATCTACACGTGAATTGTTTATTTTGTTTTTCTTCATCATCAAAACCCTTGTCATTTTCTATAAAATACATGTGACGTTTAGAAACAGGCGTGGGTGGCTGATGTACGCAGTTGCATCTGTTTGTAATTCCTGCAATGGAGGTATTTTTAGACCCAAGTCATACATGGTATTTTCCTCATTGCATTCAAGACAGAAATAGCATCAGTAATAAATCCCCATAAAGATGCGATACGAGCAAACATAGGGCCGAAAAAAAAAAAGTCAGCTTTTGTCAAAGTAAAAGCAATACGTGTTTTTGTGTAGAGTCGCCCGAATGCCCTATGTTCACACACTGGATCGTTGGCGCATGATGGCGTAGGTGGCGAACCACGAAGCAACATAATTGCTACCTCTAAAGCCCTTTTTTTTTCAGAGGCTAAATTGAAAAGACCAGCATGCATGGGCAATCAATCTCCATTTGTAGCCGTCCTACCGAAATCATTGAGTTTGACTTCAATAGGGGATGTTTGTTGCCGTCAGGTTGTCAGTTTTTTCGGTTTTATGGGCATGCTCCTTTGATGGTAATAACAATTGTTGAGTAAATACGAGAGGTGGGTGAAATTTAGTTATAGTGAAAAGGAGTTCACAATGAACATATAAGGGCCTTCAACAGGATTTTGAATACGTCTCGCTAATTGACACTTTATACAAACGCAGTGGCGCCGGAGTTTACATTTACAAGGTATGGCAGAAATCAGTTGACAAAAAAAAAAAATTAAATTACATTGCCTAATACTTTGCTGTCTACAATCTTGTTATAAACTGAGGATTTATCAATTTACAAGCAAACATTTATGTTATAGGAATTATGGTCTTTGACTTGACTTACAAATATGACATCTTGTTTAAAATATAATTGAAACATTCAAATATACAATTTAATTACAATTACAGTCTGATAACAGTTGACCTAAAGTCGACTTCCTCTCTGAAGTTTTCGATGTGAATTCTTTTAAGACAACATCTAAGTCATGCATAGAGGTTAGTTCGGAGTGTACATGCAGAATCGCAGTATGAGTTAGTCTCTTTTGTGTCGTCGTACTTCTCAGGTACGTTTTCAGTCTCCTTAAGACCACACTGATGATAAAAAACTGAACTTATTTCGTTTTAAGTTTTTGCTTTACATTACAGATTTTAATCATTAAAAAAAAAAAATGCTTAAGAACATAAAAACAAACAAAAAATATTTTGGACTAATAATTTGTAAAAAAAAAGTTGGTATGGCAGCTGCCCATATCTGCCATACTGGTAAAAAAGTTGGTATGGCAGCTGCCATACCTGTTCCGGCATCACTGCACAAACGTGTAACACAGGGAACCCAGTGGAAACATTGTTTGCATGTGTGTTAAGCCGGCTCTCCACCAAGACGTACATGTACGTATAAACACGTTTTTACAAACATCTGCAAAAAAGTTTCCCCTCCGGATTTGTTTCAGCCGCCATTTTGTAAATATATGTAAATATAAAAATTGTACAGCTATTAAGGTGCACAATTTTGATATTTACATATATTTCAAAATGGCGGGTGAAATAAACCCGGACGGCAAACTTTTTTGCATATGTGTGTAAATACTTGTATATACGTACATGTACGTCTTGGTGGATAGCCGGCTTAACATACGGTATACAGGGTGGACCAGCTAGAATTCCTCACCATCCCACTTTTTTTTTCTTAAATGTTATAGTTATGAAAATTCTGTTAGGAGGGATCACAACCCTATCCTTTTCAATGGGTAGGGTTTGCGAAGATACTCACAGTTGAATGAGGGAGGTTTGGTTGGGGGTGAGAATAGTTTTGGGTGGCTTGATGGATCAGCAAGGTCCTCGTATTGTTGTTTTTCACTTTAAAATGGTAGATTTAAAAAAATTAATATACAAGCTTGAAAAATGTTCGTTATTTTGCACACGCTGCCAGCAGGTGGCAGCATGAGATAGGCAAGTTGTGAGTGCAAAAAGTCAAATAATAATTTAATTTTAAAAAATACTATTATAACGTGAAAAATGACACGATCAGTACCTTGCTGATTTATAAAGCTATTTTAAACAATTTTTATTTTTATTTAATCATTTTTTGTTTTACTGTGAGTGTCTTTGCAAATTTTTCCATTAAAAGGGATGGAGTTGTAATCCCCCTTAATAAGGTTAAATAAGAATTCATGTGCTCTATCTACTGATGTTGTTAGATTTTTACTACAGCCGTTTGTTGACAGAAATCCTAATACTAACTTGGGACCCGTAACACTTAAGGGGGATTACAACCCTATCCCTTTCAATCGGTGAAATTTGCAAAGACACTCACAGTCAAACAAAAATAGATTAAATAAAAATTAAAATTGTTTAAAATAGCTTAATCAATCACCAAGGCACTTCAGCTGTCATTTTTCACTTTAAAATAGTACATTTTTTAAAATTAATATTTACTAAATTCTTATTTGAATTTTTGCACTCACAACTTGCCTATATCTCATGGTGCAACCTGCTGGCAGCGTGTGCAAAATAACGGACATTTTTCAAACTTGTATATTAATTTTAAAAAAATCTATCATTGACAAGTGAAAAACGACAAGTGGTGCCCCTTGCTGATCCATCAAGTCACCCCAAACAATTCTCACCCCCACCTAAACCTCACTCATTCAACTGTGATTATCTTTGCAAACCCAACCCATTGAAAAGGATAGGCTTGTACAATATTCCCTCTTTAAGAGAAAATGTTATCAAATTAGGAAAAGGAACAGAATGGGCTGTTTGTATGGGAATCATGCAATTTCAACTAAATTTATTCAACTAAAAAAAATTCAACTAAAGTTTTACAACTAAAAAATGTTCAACTAAACAGATTTTCAAATAAATTTACTCAACTGTTTTCGTCTTCGTTGACAATTATTTTAACTTTTTACATTGTTTTTAAGAACTGAAGTCATATACAGTGTTTGGGAAAGGCAATTATTAGACATGTGGGCGTATCAGAAATTGCACATATTGTATTTGATCATACTACACTCATCTACATATAGTGCATCAAATGTATATGCAAAGGTATGGCCATGCATGTTCTGTTTGTCCACATGTAACTTAATTTATGTCCACTTTCTTTTATATGCACACTTACATTTCTGTATTCCAATATAAACATCATGTAATGCTAATATATCTGTACATTTATGCACATATTAATGGTTTGAGAACATTTTAGACCACGTTTCTTGCACATGTGGTGATAAAACGCCATATAACCCATATGTGGCTATAAATGTTTTCAGACATTACGTATATGGTGAATATGACTATAAAATGCTTCCACCAGGGTATATACACTATGTACGCACCATTTCTGTATTTTAATCTTATATGGAAATATCATATATGAAGCATGAGGGCCTATAAAACGTATACACCCATAAGATAATGTCTTGTTAAGTTTGTGATATGGAAAGTGGAAGTATTTTTATTTGATTAGGGGTTTTATAACTCAAATCTATAGTTGTACTAACAATGTTTGGGATACGATTCACAAATTGACATTTTACTAAGGTGATCCCAGGGGAGATAATGTCATATGAGATTGTATTTTAATCATGAACATGTATATGTTTTATTTAAGGAAAATCAACAAGGTATGTCATCAAATTGAAAAACTGGTACATTTTCTATCTTTTCTTGTGTATAGGAAAATCAGTATTAAAGTAAAGGTTATTAATGATAAAATATCGTAATTGACTTTAGGGGGACATGGGTATATTTGAAATTAACCCTCAAAAGAAAATAGAATGGGCAGCCTATACCTGAACTTTTTGAAATTCCTTGATATTTGAGTCCCTTCCTTGTTTTACTTTGTTTAGTTTTGTAAACAAAAAACGCGGGGGAGTGAATTACAGCTCTTGTGATCCAGATTTTGCTGCCGAAGGCTCCCTAATTCAATAGAAAATTAATTAAATCGGTTATATTGACCATCAAAATTAATAAAAAATGAAGGGGCTATGATGGCAATGTGCTTTTCATCAAGAAGCTATTTGGAAACTCGAAGCTGAAATCCATGTGCTCAATTAACTGTCTCTTGTCGTAATTACATTTTCAAATTAAAATACCTTTAATTAAAATTTCTTCATTAGTTTCTTTCTTTGTGGTACTAATTAGTAAGGTACAATTTCCAAAAGTAAAATTTAATGTAATTATGGCATTGTATTTGAGGACATGGTCTAATGTTAATGGACTCTTTTTCCATCCTCAAGTTTATATAAATAGCCCAAGGGAAAATATCTATTACAACAACTCTATGATTGGGCCCTTGATGGTGGGCATCTTGAAAGTTTAAGATGTTCAAAATGTTCAAGATTCCAATTTTTTTTTCTTGGGAGTTGATACAGCATTACAAGCAAACTGAGAGCAATAGTACCTACATTGTATACATACTGTTTAAGTAAATTTATGATTTTGTATATTTCTTTTCTGGTTAATATTCATGAGAAAATCATATACTTGAAATTTTTTTTTATGAGACTTTTCCTAATGTTTACATGTTTTTGTATGCGGTTTTTTTCTACAAAGTTTTTGTCATTCTTTCTTATGCCTGCAGCATTATGTTTTCAAAGACAGTTTTTCAACAATTTATAAGAACTATACATACAATTTTCAAAAAAAATAGATAGTATACAAAGGAATTTTATATCGCAGTTATTTCCTTATAGGGCCATTCAAAAATTGAGTCAACGAAATTCCTTGAAAAGTTGATCTTCTCCCCCCCCCCCTCCCCCCCACACACTTACGCTTTGTCCACATGGTGTCCACTTTAGCCCAGACCCTTCCCCCATTCCCCCTGGACGTCCTTAATATTTTTGAAAATTAGGGTGTCCAGAAAATGTGTTGTAACATACAAAGGTCCATCCTATAAATCTCCAAGCACCCTCCTTGCTACAAATTCCACATTTTTCCAGATTTTTCTGATTAACGGAAATTTTATGACCACGAAGAGAAATTCCAGCATAAAATTGGTGTTTAATACCACTATAGGCATAATTCCCGACTTTCCCTAGGTTTTAAAAATTCAAGTACATTTGGGGCTAGGGACACATTTCTTCTGGTGTTTATTTCCCCTTTCACTGACTTTTAAAACTCAATTAAGCAGAAAATTCAAAAAACTGAAAAATATCATCATTAGAGGACGTCCATAATGAATATCCCCACTTTTTCCCTCTGACCACATGATGTCCACATACCGACAGACTCCCCTCCTCCTCCTACCCCCTCTTGAGGACGTCCATTTTGAATGGCCCCATGCTATTATCTCCTTTGTAGACGTATGTATTTTTTTTTACAAAACAAAATGGATTGTCTTTTAACATGAACATACCATCATTACATCCTCGAACATGTTTCGTGGTACAAATGGGTTGTCATTGCAAGCCTAAAATGTGTTTTTTAAACGCGTTCTCTTTCTTCTCATAGTTATTTTTCTCACTAAATCGTGCGTCGTGTGCAAGGACCGGAAGACGAAGGCAATGCAGATTGGGAAACTGCCTTCCTACAGAAAATGATAAAATTATTATTTTCCGATAAGAAAAGCTTGGATAGAGTATAAGAAGTAGACACGGGTTCACTCTTATCTTTTACAAACAGCCGAGTGGTATTTGTCACTACCAAAGCCGCTGCAAAAACAACATTGTGTATGAACCAAACCTCTGAATTTCAAACGCATCTCAATGGCGAAGCATTTCTATTTGTTGCACTATAATGAGAAGACTAGCTTTTCTAGAAAAGACAACTTTTCATCCGTTCTTAGGATTCTTATTTACAAGAAATCATTCAGTCGTGAACAAAGTAACTTTTGTTAAAATGCGCATTGTGAACGCTTCGAGAACATAGCTGAAGCGTCGTTTTTACCACTGCTGTTCTGCTCGAGACTGTTATGGAACACTTGTTGTGAAATTATTTTATTCAAACTGGTATTGATTGCAATAGTGGGAAAATCGCATTGATTAATCTCTAAGTTAACCAAAGAAATTCTGCACAAATGTGGTGATAATATTCTTACAGCAATACCAATAATGTACACTGTGAGTCATAAAAAAGTAGAAGCCAATAAAAAAATAACAACTTCGTGAAAAATGCTCGATTTAAATGAAATTTGGGTCTTACATAGAAAAAATAGAGTAGGAACAAAATTGAATTATAAAATGTGTTAAAAATTGTATCTCTTGGTCTTTACACAAGCCCGGAGACTATAACGCGCCATTCTTTGATTGACGAGTCGATTATACGCTGGTGGAGTTTAATACAAGTTTTCTTAATTCTTAGTTTCAAGTCATTGATATTATTAATATTCGATTTGTAAATTTTTTCCTGGAAAACTCTCCAAATTTTGTAGTCCACTGGATTCAAGTCCTGACTGTTTGGAGGCCAGTGATTGGGTTAAGTAAACTGTGACGTTTTCCCGTAGCAGCAGTTCAACTGTTTCTCCGCGAGCACGGTGAGCGGACGAAACCGGGTTGTTAAAAAATGAAAAAATTCGAGATTTGTCCCATGTCCGGAAAAAGCTTTTCGTTCCTACACTATTGTTCTATTTAAGTGCCAAATTTCAGTTCAATCCTAGCATTTTTCACAATGATGTGATTTTTTTTATTGGGTTCTTCCTTTTTATGACTCGCTATACTTGTTTAAATTTTAATACATAGCTTTATACATGTTGCATACTTTGAATATTAAGTTTATAATTAAAACCATATCACTAACGAACAAGCTGTATGTAATTTCCGTTATTAAAATATAATTAAAATATTGCTAGAATAATGCCAACCAAGGTCAGTATTGTAATTAACAGCTGTAACCCGCCATTAGCCGCCATCTTGTTTAGTAGTTATGAAAAGTACATCATTACCCGAAGATAACATCCCAAACAGTGGCGGCTATTATAAAAAAAAAATGTGATGACTGTAACGTTACCACGTCCTTCTTCTCCTTAAACCTTTGGGGTCTTTTCGTGACAGGTGATTGATTTCCGCACACTTTTTGATTAAATGAATAAATACTTTTATTGATCAACACTTTGCACATAAAATTACACAAAATATGGGGGTTTGGTAAATATTCTAGGTTGGACTACATATGTCCCTAAGTTTATAAGTTGATAACTATCTTAACTCCAACTTTACGACCAGACAGAACTTATGCCTGATGCTTATTACCTATCTAAACTAAAACTTCCTGAAACTAACTTCGCTTATCTAATTCGTAGTGACAGAACTTGTCTGTTTATCTAAACTTACTAATTGCCTTTCTTAAGCCTCTACCTGCTTTCTTTGGACAGAACTCTACAGTCCCTCTTGCCTACCTACGGCTCTCTTAGATCTTATCTTAAACCTGGTTAGGTCCAACTTAAATCCCTGTTGGGTCCAACCTGAACCTCTGTTAGGTCCAACTTAAACCCCTGATGGATCTAACCTGAACCTCTGTTAGGCCTGTCTTAGACCTCTTAGGCTTCTCTTAAGCCTCTCTTAGGCTTCTCTAAACCTCTCTTGGGCTTCTCTAAAGCCTCTCTTAGGGTTCTCTTAAGCCTCTCTGTGTCTTAAACTTCTCTTAAGTCTCCCTTAGGCTTCTCTTAAGCCTCTCTTAGGTCTGTCTTAAATCTCTCTTAGGCTTCTCTTAAGCCTCTCTTAGGCTTCTCTTAAGCCTCTCTTAGGCTTCTCTTAAGCCTCTCTTAGGTATGTCTTAGACCTCTCTTAGGCTTCTCCTAAGCCTATCTAATGCCTCACTTAACCCTAACTTTGACCTGTCTAAGGCCTCTTATGCCTGTCTTAGGCCTAACTTAACCTTATCAGAGGCCGGTCTTAGGCCTATCTGTTTCTAAACACTCAGGCCTCTCAACTGCCTTATAGCTGGCATAGATAGCAGAAAGGACAGTTGGAATCAACTGAGTGCTACTTTAGGCCTGTCCTTTGCCTGTCTAGACTTCTCAATACTCAGGCCCCTCAACTGCCTTATAGCTGGCAGAGCCAGCAGAAAGGGCAGTTAGTCAACTGAGTGTTGCCCTGAACCATTACAAACTCATGGTCCCCAACCACCTTATAGCTGGCAAAGCCAGCAGAAAGGATGGTTAAGTTACCAAGGTTTGTTTGGGGGAGTCTGCATATGCAGACTCCCCACTTAAACTTTTGGAGAGACCTGGAGATATTCTCTAGAGTCCAACTCCCAATGCTTGTCTTAAAACTGGATCTAAAGATCCAGTAACTTGTCTCCAACTGAACTGAAAGCTAAAAACTGCAGAACTGCTGCAAACTGAAAACTGCTGAGAACACAAAAACTGACTGCAAGAGTCAGGATCCACAGTATTTAAGGGAATTTGTAAAACCCTGCCCTAATCCATGAAACTACTCTGCCCAATCATATTTACACAAGGTGACTTATTATTTGCTGGCCAAATTGGTGGGCAGAGAAGTGCTGGAATAATCCACCAATGGGACTATTCTAGGGTGTTGCATACATGACGTCAGATGATTGCACAATGTTGCATCAGTTGTTGACACTGTCATTTCTTAGAAATTGGCCACCCAAGCTCCCCCACGAAAGGAATGCCATAAACTCACCCCCTGCTGAATTTGGCAAAAACTTAAGCCTTATGGTGAAATTCTACTTTTTCCTTAACTTTTCTAAAAATCTTAAATTCTAAAATAATAAACATTTTATGATTTAGTTTTCGTCATCCTGAAATACCTGGGTATCTCACATGACATATACAGCCTTGACAACAACCGACAATTTTTCTGTGTATTCTAAAAAAATAATGGAATTCTCGAATTGGAACGTGTCGGCGGTTTAAACTTACTCGAACGCGTACGCTAGCGAGCGCTGTATGTTTTTATAACTTAGCTAGCGCTAAGCGTCAGTTCCAAGCGCTACTTTGTGCTTTCAAATTTTCACCACATACCTTTAGTTCTTTCTTTTGTTAATGTTTTTGAAACAAGCAGCGGCACCGGAACCGGTATAGCAGGTATGGCAGCTGCCATACAAACTTTTTGACCGGTATGGCAGGTATGGGCAGCTGCCATACAAACTTTTTGACCGGTATGGCAGGTATGGGCAGCTGCCATACCAACTTTTTTACAAATTATTA
>JAQGBW010003808.1:0-15309 GCA_034698625.1 Julus scanicus | reverse complement strand
AATTTAATGACCCAATTAAGCGGAATGTTGTCCCAATTAAACATGCAAATTTACTGTTGGTTCCTTGGGTTAGTTTCAAACTTTGAGATTTGGCCCAAATAAGCGGCTGCCCCAATTAACCGGTGGCCCAATTAAGCGGAATCGTCTGTATCCATTTGTGGCACTACAAATCTCAACCCGTATACTCACATTACAATTGTCGCACATGTAAGGAGGGCCCCAAAAACATTTGTACAAGCAAAAATAATGTAGATGCTACTTTTATTTGACTATTGTGAAATTAGTACAATAAAATCTTCTCTACAACTTAGGGGATAAAGTCGTCTTACCAAAGGAAAATTTTTCCTTATGAACAACCCTCGTTGCAAGACTGTAGAGATCGATGCAGTGTGAGTGGTTGCTTGATGACGTAGCCACTGTAGTATCTATCTTCAAGGTCAATATTGATTTTGCTTCGATTTGTCAATAAGTCTCGCGTACTTCGGCATTAAATGGATGGCTGACATATAAACTTCCCACCCATATAAAAGGTAGTCCTAAAAGCTCTTAACGAATGCTCTTTTAGTTAACCTTGCATGTTGTCCCTGATGGTGGAGAATACCAAGTGATGCCAGTCTGACGCCGTCGAAAATTTTAAGCATGCGGAAGTGACTTTTTTTTTTTTTTTTCATAAAACATCTCAGCATCCATTAAATGATGCTCAATGCCATGCACTGGATATGTACCATGACATCGCATGGTGTAAGACGGCCTTGAAACCATGATTGTTTGATGTTGATTGCACACAGCAGCGGTGGCTTATGTTTTTCCGACACAACAATGTTGTCGCTTAGCGAAGGAATCCATACCTCATTTAAAAGGGATCAACCATGAAACGTGTCATATCACCTAAAAATTTGCCATTTTTCGAGGATAAGCTGCTAGGGAGGATGATAGGTAGTCTTACCATCGTACATCTTCCTATGACATGGATGCTGAAATTCATTAAAGTTGCCATTTTTCTATCACCAGTTTAGTCTACATGCCAATATGTAAGAAGTTGCTTAATATGACAAGTCTCTCACTTTTTAATCGTTTAATTCGTGGTCGCGTTCATTGAGTTATTTCCTAGGTTTATTGAGTTCTATTAGGCCCAATGTTTGGTATCTTACGTGTTTGGCCAATTTCACCAATCACGTTGGCCTTAATCAGTTAAGGAACATCTTGATGGATTGATGAAACCGATGATTAGATGACTAATTGCGGTAATTGATTAATTGAATAGGTGCACTGGTCGTTAGCTAAAGAGATTAAAATTGAAACATGCAAATATGTTTCTGTGCTAAATATAATTGGATTTTTTTTTAAAGTCTGATGACTGAGCTTACTGTATAACTCCAATGTGGATTCTTCTAAGTAACATTTATACAGGAGATTAATTTAAAGACGTACCTCCAGATTATTTAAGATAAATAATGTCCATTTCATTCAATTGTTAGGCAATTGTTAGGCTTTTGTTATTTGCATTTACATGTGCAGGTTAAAAATTTATCGCTTCGCTAACAGGAAACGTTTGTGCAATTATTAATAATAAGGGACTAATGAACAGAGGAAATTATTAAAGTTAATGCGCAGTTTACGAATGAAACACATTAATAAAAATAATGGGCGTCGCTAGGATTCATTATGGTTTTATTAGGAGGAACAGTACTTGACTATCCAAAATTTGTGGCTATAGAGTATTGTTGAATTGTACATTGATGGCATTCCACACTCACATTTACACTGAAACACGAATTTTAATGGATATGAATACTGTATATAATGTATGTGTTATTATAATAAATATATTGTATGCATTATTCAAATTTAGACATAACATGTAAAGTAAGCAAGTAGGAAGAAGAGCCTGGGGCATTAGGGATCCAGTAGTGGAATTAACACAAACATTGGATGCTGCAACTGCTTCTTAATGGCACACAAGAGCAGCACAAAATAAATGAACAGACATAAAAAATTGTGTTTGACACTTCTGTCCCACCCTGTATTGTCTGCATGGCTTTGATGTTATGCCTGTTTGCCATAGATCAGGGGGGTAATATTTCGCTTGACTGGAAGTCTTTCAGGCTTTCGAAGAGGATTTTCAAACTCCATTGTAATTGCGTTATGCCAATCGATATTTAGTTTTGCCTTTTTTATACAGGGTGCCTCAAAAGTAGTGCGTTGTTGTCATTTTAAATTTCCTGGCAATGGGCTAACAGAAGTTAGAACCGTCGTAAAGAATTTTTTTGACACGAAGAGAAATGAGGTATGCTAATGAAAATTCATCTCTTTGGAATCGTGCTGAATCGAGATAGATTAGTTTTATTTTTCCACCTTATAAAGCCGACTGCGTCATTGCCTTCACGGGCCATCAATTTGCATCTTGTCACGTCATTGACATCGTAACGCATCCTAATTCTTTAGACGATGTCACGGCAATACCTCCATTGATGCCGTTTACACGATGAATGAACCCCGTGTTACTTCATAAAACCTCTAAGAGCTCCTTATTATACCAACATGATTTGTAAGAACTGAACGACTTATGACATTTCCGTTGGTTTTGGTGGAAGAATGAGATTGCCAACATCAAATGGCTTTTCATCGCTTAACTCATTTAATTGTGGAGAACTAAAATACTAACGATGCTTTTGTGATGTTTGTAGAAATGCTATATCTATTTAAGACCTTAATTATATGTACGTATGCACTAATGAAGTGGACTAATAATGAAACAGACAGTGAATCTCGTTTGCTTGGGCGGTTAATCGATAAGTGAAATTTTCTACAGGGCTTGATTCTAATTTTTCATTGTACACTTTCACTTTTCCAATATTTGACCAGTCGATATATGGTCGTGGTGGTTTTCTCGAAATTAAGACTTGAATGGGAGGTTCATAAAACGATGCCGTAGACGAAAACAAAACAGCGTCATGGCGACGTCCTTGTTGCTATTGGTTAAAATGCCGGGTTTTTTTCCCCAAAAAAGCATGAAAGTGTTAATCAGTGCGGAAAGAGTGGTTCTAGATTCACCCGGAGTAGATGTCATTACCCTATGTTTGTTAAGTTCCTTGTTCTTCTTTAAAAACGGAATCAACATCATGACACGCTTCTAAGCCATCCACTTCAAATGATTTACCATGACGCTTTATACTGAAGTTCAATCCAACTATAAGGATTAGAATTAGATAATATGTATTTTGCAAGTCTGAAATCTGTTTAAAAAAAGTTTGAGAAAATGTACAAAACCTTTTGACTCAATGAATGATTAAAATATTCCAGGGCATAATTTAAATGTATAAGCACAAGTTAAAGTTAAGCGGATAATTGAATATGCATATTAAAAACACTGCTCATATGTACAATAGTCAAGTAAAGCATGTTTATTTTATACATTTAATGAAACTTTGACGATTATTTTATTTTTGACCCGGTCACAGTGAGGTTTGGGTTAATTTTGCCGACATATGCATTTTTTCAACAACCCATTTCGCAGACTCTTGTTATTACAATTTTTTCATCATTTATTATAATTAGAAAACTAACTGCTAAATACTGTAATCGAAATTCACTCAGCCATGAAACTAGAATTAGAATAAACCTCATGCAGAGTTATACACAGATTTTAATTAGCTTTAGATTTGTTCAAAACCACCTGGTGGACTAAGAGTCTTTAGAATGACATTTTTGTAATATCCACTCAAATTTTAGGCTACAAAAGCGTGGCCATATTTTATGCAGTTAAGATCTGCACTTGAGAATTACATAAGTCAAATATGCCAAAACAAATACAACACTGCGAATTTGGCTGACCAATACGGTTAACATTGTTTATTACACACTCCAGAACTGCAATGACCACCTGTTAACTGTTACACTAATTTAAAAAGGTATTTGTATGGAGAGTTATATACATGATACAATAATACAGAAAGATATTTCTGAGATCATCTCAAGCGTTTATAATAGAATTTTGGGGGGAAAACAAGGATTACGTGGTTCGGACATTTCCACGCTTCATGTTTCTATTCGTCAATTAGGCTTAAACCTATTTCTTTTGTGGGGAACGAAGAAAAGAATAGGGAAAAAAAAATCTCCGATCCATGCAGTTATTACATGTTTTAACCCCCATATAGTGAATTCGTTTTTTTTTTTCGATCACATTGTGCGCAACATATAGTATAAGGGAACGTCGAGTGAATCCAAGTCTCCATTTTCCCCTGCTTGCCTTCCCTTTCCATATCGCATGGAATCGTTCTTTCAATAATAATGATTCGCACTGGGGGTAGCTATTCTCGTAGCGTGTTCCCCAATCCGTCGCTGTTTTGCTTTTCCGATGGTGCCATTCAACTGATGCATGGATTACTCTCTGCCGCTAATGATATCAGTCCGACCCGTTTTCATCCTCTTACGAATAGCCGTGGTCGGATAATCGCTGCTACTGCTGATCAAAACTGTCGCCATTCAAGAGGCCCTGTTTTCACGGTGCTGAGTGTGTGAAACAATCTAACCGAAACCTTCCAGAATTCATCCACTTATCCCCCTCTTGTTGGCCGACGATGGACCGCGGCAGACCCACGGTCATGGAAAGCGGTGACTCCGCGGCCAATGTCGCTGCGATGACGGGGATTGGTTCATCAACCGAGGTCCGTCAACACATCAGTGTCATCTCTCAGGAATAATCTGGAATAATCGAGTCATTTGAAGGTAGGACTTAATGCGTACTAGGCGTCACGGACCGTTTTTTTCATGTTCTGGAAATGCAATCTTCACCCTTGACCTCCCCCCAGCCGTTGAAATTACCCCCCACGGAGTTGGTCCAGGGATTTGTAAGTATCGTCGTGTTTTGTTCAATGGATATTCGGTAACCAAAACCTTGTTTGTAGGACAAGTTCTTCTTTGGTCCTTGTATAATGCTATTTTTTTCTCCATGTGTGAATCTTCTGTCCACACGTGCCCGTTTGTACATTTTGTTCAGTTTTTTTTTTTTTTTTTTTTTTTTTTTTTTTTGAAAATTTAATCTTACACTATTGAAAAATCGATTTATGTTATTTCCATGGTAATTCTTTTGAAAAATATCATGTTTTAAATTATTTAAACCTTAGGCATACCTGCGAACAAAAATATTATACCATGAGGATAAAAGGGTTTTTCGTGTATGATGAGATAGCTTTCTATTTTAACCATTGTAGATTTAGGAATTATGACTCGATTAATATTGGTTTTTTAGTCGGTATCTGAGAATATTGACGTTTCACGGTAGTGTACATTTTCACAATTTTTATACGAAGCAAATATGGAAGTCAAGCAAACGTGAGTTGCTTCATTTTAAGTTCCCTTTTCAATTAGTTATATTTATACATAAACAAGGATTAGCTAAATTTGTTAAAGTAGGATTAGTTGTTGAAGTTATTGTGTAGATGTATTGCAATGGTTTCCTCTCGACCATGTTCAGTGGGCTAAAACAGGTGTCCTAATCCATTTGGAAGTATTCAAAAAGCGGTGGAATCCATGGTCACGACGATGATTAAATCGTAACCTAAATTCCTAGAAGACTAAATCACCATTTAATTCCAATCTCGATTTTGCTTTTTCGGAATTTGGCTTTGGATTATACCAATAGACCAATAGATGTCTCAACTGCGTATTTTGCTAATGACGTACCCAAACTGAATTCGAAAAGATAAAATGTAATTGACACGTTTAAATCTTTGAATCCTCGATTATTGTATATACAATTGTTTGAAATTGTTCTATTTTTGAGTAATTCCTGAATTTTCTAATTGAAAAAAAGTGCTCCAGGAGCAAAAAAGTCGCTTATAATTATGAAGAAATAATCTCTTATTGCTATTAATAATCCGCCATATTTAAGTTAATTAGGTTTCTTATGCAGAATATCATTTTAATTTAAATGGGCACGTATTTGTTTGTTACCCGTAGGCGTCTACGTTGGTAATTAACGATTAAATTGCGTGTAAATTGTTTGCTATACAATTAGTGTACATAGGGAGAATTAAGCATTCAAATATATTAAGATGTAACAATATTAAATATGACGGCATATAACCACTAACCACGTTACCTGTAAATTTAAAGTACGACAATATTTATAAAACCTCCGATTAGCATGTTTTCATTGTCTTCATCTTGACCCTTACCCATGCTATCATTTTTAATTTAACAGCATTGATAGTGATCCATCATGCACGATTAAGAGCAAGTCATCCAATGATTATGACTTACTTAAATAGTCAGGAAGCATCAAATCGTTATCCAAATAGGTCCAAACCAATAAAATTGTTTGAGCTGAGTCAATTAATGGAATAAACGTAACATGTGTATCCAATTCCGTTTTTAAATGGTGGATTTGTGTAAATACATGTACGGTATGCAAATAATTAAAGTATGCATTATGAAGTCATTCCATTTTAATAAATAGCATGTAGTACAAAGCTACATTATTGGCATAAAACACTTTTGATTTTGAATATCGGAAACCGAATT
Source organism: Julus scanicus (assembly GCA_034698625.1). Taxonomy (NCBI): domain Eukaryota; kingdom Metazoa; phylum Arthropoda; class Diplopoda; order Julida; family Julidae; genus Julus; species Julus scanicus. The sequence continues at coordinate 8,784 of JAQGBW010003808.1, read as the reverse complement.
GTAAACAGAATACACTGTATTTAATACTTAAGAAATATTACCTCCACACTAAGGAAAATTTCCTGGAAGTGTTTCACACACGTTGGATGGTCTCCATTTTGAAATGTCTTAAACTAAAGAAGAAAAATGATAAAAGATACTTCTGAAGCAACTTTTAAAAATGATATAAAAAAACCAGAATTGGATGCAGAACTGGTATCAGTAACTGTCAAAATTCATTATAGCCTCGAAACTGTGGACTCTATATACTAGAGCAAAGATGAATTTTATAGCGCTAGAGGCTAGGACAGGTTTATTTATTGCATATTTACACCGGCATCTCATAAATGGTAATCGATTCATGAACCTCTTACAGTCGAGATGAGATGTTTAAATATGTTACTTTTCTTGACAACGCTCCCCATGCTCTTTCAATCTATGTCTTTTTTACAGTATCTGCTATTGGTTGGTTGCCTTTTTGTGCATGGCCTGCATTGTGTTTATATTTTCTGTTTTTGTGCAAATTTTTTGCAAAGTGCCTTTGAATTATTCCTACACAAGCGTACCCTGCCTGCAATAGCAGTGTTAAGTGGCAGTACTAGGTTATTTTGCATTTGGCAAGAACTCGATAAATTGATTAATTGCTTCATTTAAAAGCATGCAAAATCCCAATGCAACATTCATGTACGTGCTTGTAATCATGTCCCTATCGCATGCTATTTGCATGTTATGAATGTGTTTTAATAATTTATTATCCACGTCTCCTGCTTGCATAAGATGATGAGCAAGATTATAGACGATATGATGTTAGAATTGAAACCTTTTCTGCTATTACCACAGCTGCGTGTTCTGTTTGATATTGACCACATGTTAATCCTTTCAAACTGTTGCTTATTGCATTCCATAATGTTCAACATTTCTATTTCTCCTTGGCAATGCGTTGAAATAAAATATACAATCTGGAATAGCATCTGTTTATGATGCAGAATATATATTTTTTTTACTCATGTCAAGGAAAGAGTCAAAACATCGATATCTTGGGTCTCTGTTACCCGATATCATATGTAACCCTGTTCCAGACGCGTTCAAATGCCTGTAGTATGCCTGCATGTGTTCGAAATTTCGATAGATTATCGTAATCGGAAACGACCAAAAATCGGAAACGAATTGAGATAGGGTGGAATGGTAAATGAAAGGTTTAATCGTGATTTATTGAAGAGTGCTTGAGAAATTTCTTGAGATATTCCCCTACCATGTGTTTTTCTATTCAATTTATGACCGGAAATTTTTTTTTTTCTTCTGTATAATGGAACATTTAATTGTAAGCCTCCTCTGCACTGAAAAAGCCAAACGTTCTTATGGAGAACACCTGAAGAATCTTGAGAGGTAGATTCAGAAGGTGATTTAATGTGTTCCGTAATCTACAATTGGTGCAAAACTGCTTGAATACAATTGTAATTTGGCTAAAGAATCTCCTGGCCTCAGCCCTGGGAAGGTGGGGGGGAGGAGAACATACAGTATATGGCTTTTTCAAGATAAGGCTGGACCAGAAATTGAACACATCTTGACATCGCCAAGTCAATATATACATGTACGATATTATTATGTAAATGTCATGTACGAACATATACAGACGATTCCGCTTAATTGGGGCAGCCGCTTATTTGGGCAAAATCTCAAAGAACAGAAACTAACCCAAGGAACCAACAGTAAATTTACATGTTTAATTGGGACAACATTCCGCTTAATTGGGTCATTAAATTTAAGATCACAGTAGATATTCTGTTATTCTGTACATTTTCTGTTTGAAAACTTTTGCAAAATCAGTTTATAGGACCCCTTTTTCAAGACATGTTCACAATGGAGGCTTTTGTTTTGGATATTTTCAAAATTTGTGTAAATAATTTATGTATATACTTCAAGTTTCAGTGAGCTTTGTCCATTTGCCGTACACTGTAAACATGTTCTATTATGCGATTAATTTATAGGCTTAAATTGTTTGTATGGCTAAATTGTACTTCAATGTGAATAAAAATTTACATATACCATCACACACTTATGTGGAATTCGCTTAATTGTGGCAGCCGCTTAATTGGGCCAAAATGCCTTAGTCCCGATGTGTCCCAATTAAGCGGAATCGTCTGTATATACTATGTTATGTATGGTGAAGATTTGACTATATGTTGACCATTGCCGTTTTATGTGTTCCATATACTGTATTTCCAATATGGCACATCGATGACCAACTAAGGTACATAAGTATTTGGCCCATTATCACCCATATATGCCTCATGAAGGGCCACATATAGTCCAAATGGCCCACCATGCTTTTAAATCCACCATGGTTATATATGACACATACAAGTCCATATAGAGATTTCTCAGCAGGTATTCTCACCAGGTGAAATGTATTATTGCTCTAAGTGTTAATATGAAATGTAAAGTGTAAGTTGAAATGGAGAAATGTTAAGTCATGTTCATGTCTGAATTTTACCTGTTGGATAGACCCCAGAAAATAATAAAATCACATTAGTTGCTGGTATATCTCAATCATGAAGCACTCATTTAAATGCACACGATGCAATACTAAGAAATTGCACGCTTGAAAGGCTGTTTTTTTAAATAGTTTTTTTTTTTTGTGTTTGGGGATTATGGCAATTAGTAATTACTGCAGAGTCAGCTTCACGTGTACTTCTTCCAGTCGTGCTTGGCTAAACTCAATTTAGGATAAGGTACAAACTATAAAAACAAATATAATTTTATGCTGAATTAGAAATTTGATTCGCATACACTTGAATGCTCACGAATTTAGCATGTCAAAACCATACGCAGTATTTTGCATGGTAAATTAATCACGCAAAAAATTCTTGGGTTATTAAATGAAGTTTATTTTTTCCAATAGATTCCCAAATCTTCTAAGTTACCAGAAACATTTAAGTATGGGAATAGCCTTGACAAAGAAAACATTGCTGGTTTATTTTTAGATACAATTTGTCTTATTTTCTCTTAGATGAAACAATGGATAAAAGTGATTTCATAAAAGTATGCCCTTACATGTCAAAGTAAACTCAGGTGAAATTGATGCTCGTGGTTTATGGATTCCCTTAAAGGGATACTAAATCTCAGCTAAAATGTAGCTATGCATTTTGGATACATTTTTATATGATACTATTATGTTTTATTTATTTAGTTTGTACAATTTTAGAATAGTAACGGCAACGAAAACAATAGAATGGATTTTCATTCCATATTTGAATAATTAATTTTTCCAAAACTGAAATGAAAATATATCCGACCTATACTTACTTATTTACTTGTTATTTGTTTGGTTTAGGATTTTTTATTGTTGGTAAATAATACAAATAATTAAAAAATGGAATTGCTGTGTTGAATTTATGCATATGTCAATGCAATTGATACTTTAGAGCAAAAATTAGAGTGTAAAGCTTTTTATGGCCCTGATAATAAAAACAACCTAAAATCCAAATTATGGTATTAAAATTTTGTTAAAGCGTGTTTCTAAACATGCTCGTGTTTCATTATATTTCAGCACTAGATGTGATTTGAATATGTAACTTTGAATACATCAAACAGAATTACTTTATGTACCGCATGCCATACCACCATGTATTCAATTTTTTACGTGAATTTTTTTCCATTGTGCGGCCCTTTTATGTTAATTGCTAGTTTTCTACAGGCATGTTGTTGTCATAGTCACGATATTTAGTGCGAACATCAAATGACGGTGTCCACCACTATATTGTTTATTATTTTATGAACGAACATTAACGTTAATATAGGCCAAAAGACTAATGACATGCATTTCAAATCGGCATCCTTTAATATATTCAAATTTGTCTGTTTCTAGCCTTGATAATCTTATAAACGTGAAGCTCACCATATAGAAACGAATGTGGTTATTCAAGTGCTATTTTCAAATCATTGCAAATGTTCAAACTGAAGTTTCTTTAGTACTTGTGGTCTAAATGTAATTTTGTTCTGCGTAGTTGCTATCGTAGATACACTATATAGTAGTTGCTGCGTAGAAAAACTATCACTGTTTTATTTCCAGAAAAAAATAAAGTTTGTAAATCTAAACATGATGAGGAAGGTCCATGCAGTTTTCCTATAAATCGTATTTGTAAACAACTGTTTTATTTGAATTTATATGTTTTATTTGAGCATACATGAAACAAAAATATAAAAACCAAGTTTTTTGTTTTTTTACTAGAATTTATATGTTTTATTCTAGCATAATGAAACAAAAATATATAATAAAAACCACTCATTTGATTAGAAAAGTGTTTTGTTTTCTACTATTGATAATAACAAATATGTTCCTTAAAAAAAACCATGCAGAAAAACTTTTCTGTGGGAATAATATTTATTATACGAGTTTATTGAAATATACATAATTTGAATTGTTTTCCAATTGAAAAATAATACTGCCTATATATCCAACTGAACCAGTTTTTCATAACGTGACTAAATAGGCACATCCAAGGTGTGTTGTGGATTGTGGCCTATTATATGAGCATTAACGACAGTTACCATGGTTATATCGTGGCCTCGCTCAATAATACAAATATACGCTACACGATATTGCGAATTATAGTGTAATATATCTTCCGCGACCTTTTTGATGAAACTTAATATTAGCACAGTAGGCCAATACAGCATTTAAAATTTAGTGGCAAGAGGGGGCGTCTATGCCTCCATTAAACCCCTCGAAAATAGGGTTGGATAAACATCTAAAATCCATTTGTGCATTAAAAAAAATGTAGACGTCATCAAATTATATTAGCTTTATTTTGCCGCAACTGGTGCATATGACGTGTAAAAATCAACCGTCAGTATAAAGATGTAATTGGGATGTACGTAAGCTTTAATCTGTCATTATGCAAAATGATATTCACAATAATCATGTTAAAATCCACTTTGTAACGGTATTCATGTGCCAAAATAGGAACAGGTCTCTTGCAATCATATTATGCAAACAACCACTGGGCACAACCACTCTTACTTTTTATTAAATTAAGTAGTGGAATTCCAGCATTTTTCGCCAAAATAGCACGCCAAATCTGGTGTATGCCTCATGCTTAATCGGATTTACTTATTGTAGACCCATTTGGGGAGGATTTAGCTCGATTCTGCCTTTTCATAAACGAGCTTATTTATAGGATGTAATTTGCTTGAGTCGTGAAAATGTAGCCAACAGTCTTTCATCATTAAAATAGGTTTTGAATTTATAGCTGCTGGTTTCGACTGCAGAACAACATGTCGCCTTTATACGATTGCATGACCAACCTTATAATAAAATATCATTGAGCTGAATCTGGCAATCTCTTTCTTTCTCTCCTTTTTTTTGCTCTCCTTTACAAGACAATTTAAATTTATACAGCTTTATTAGGCCATATATTGCAGCACAGCTGGCTATTGTTTTTAAAGCCATTGTCTTTTGCAACGAACATTTTCTCGCTTGACATCTTTTTATTTTGTATGTCACGACTCTTTTCTATATGTGTTCACTGAAACATCTACACTCTATATATAGAGTTGTAGCCACAATCTTCACTGTTGAACGTTCAACGCCCCAATCGACCTAAGTGCCATTTCACAGTATCATTGGTATTGTTTCAATGTTAATATTTGTGGCAATTGTCGCAGAATTGTGGCTTTATTGCTCGTTGTAATTTATACCTGGCTAATGGACAAAATTAACAAGTATTATCAAAAGTTTAACTATCTCATTTGCTAATTTCCCAAAGGGAAAAATTACTTGTAAAAGTTCTCGTATTTTATTAATAAAATGCGAAACGAAAACTCGCACGCATTCATTTTTATAGACATTGCACTATTTTTTTAAAGCTTGAAAATTTAACGGAATTTGTGCATTTTTCTTCAAAATTCGGTTGCCACAAATAAAGTGATATTGCTTTATTGATTTACTAAAACGCAGTCTTTCTAACGATCCGCATAATTTTATTTTATATTTATATTGAAATATTTAGATTAAAAACGTTTTAAGCTTTCATGGATTGGAAAAGCCTTTTCGAGATTACATAAGTTTTTTAGCATTATACAACATAAAGAGAAGTAGTTTATTCAAGTGAATTTTCAGAGTATTTTTAAATTATTATAATACATGCAGATTTCACAAAATGTTAATAAAGTTGAAAATTGTTGACAACATTAGTTAAGACAAATTTTGCTTTAATACGTACAAAATATCGTGAATTTCGCGACAAACTCGGGATTAAAACACGTTGTAGGCAAGCATAAAAATGGGGGAAGTGCGTGATTCAAATATGTCAGATACCACGAAAAAAAATATTGACATCTGTGATGTCAGCCGTGTTTGATGTCTCATGCATTAAAAATCCTTGTCGATAAATTGACATTTTCGAATTGCTTCAATACCTAGGGTATAGATCGTATTTGTTGATGAAGTTTCAGAATCTGGCGTGATCTCTTTGATATGTAATTAGGTGTACGATGGGATTATAGATTTATTTTTGATTCACTGCCACGTCTGTCTCTTATCTCATGTTCTGTAATATTCTATAAATTTTCATGTCTCTCTGCCAATGGAGTCTGTTGTAGTGCTTCTCCGTATGACATAAATGCTATCACTGATTGCTTTCATCCATTCTCAGCAGGGGAAATTATTGTGAAAAAAAATTTTGCGGAAAAGATGTTTCATTGAATTATTCTTTTTTAGTGAAACATATTAAATCTAAAGTACTATTTTTTTTTGGTTTCTATTTTTTCAGAAATGGTGATCGATTAAGATGGATTACATCCGGGAATTTGATATTAGATTAGAGAAGGAAATGTTTTATGCAGGAGAAACCCTGGTTGGACACGTGGTTTTGGATACTGTGGAGAATTTCAAGCTCAAAGGTACAAAAACGTATCAGTTTTTTGTATCAATTACTAAGCATGGTTGTATTAATGAATAAAATGCTTTGAACGTGTAGGCATTGTCAAAAAAAAAAAAATTGAGGATGTTTTTGAATTTCGTTCTTTTTTTCAGTCAATGAAATCACTAAATTCCAAATAGAAGTTTGAGTACATTTTAACACAATTTATTTCTGCATGTCATTCAATAGCTAGAGGGTCATATTTTGTATATATTTGAAATGAAATATCAGTGATATTATTATATCATCGTTATGTTAAACTGTGGAATATACAGCATGATTTGCGTCATTTTTTACGATATGAGTTTGCAAAAGTTTTTACCTTGGTTGATAATAATTGGTACTTTCTTATGTATAAATCTCAATTAAGGGGTTCAAACATTAATATTCGGACTCAACATTTATATAGTTTAGATTGTTCATTTCTTATTTATAATGTAAGATAGGCATCAACAAATCAAAACGATTCTTTAAATGTTTTTAATGGCATTCAATCGAATGTGAAACAATCAAAAACAATTGGAGTTACAAAAAAAATAGAATTAACATTATCAATCTGGGTATTTCTGGTGATTTTTTCTAATCTCTAAACATGTACCACATTTTGTCAGACTAAATAGATAAAAAGAAATTTTGTAGCGGTAAAATTAAAGTTCATGATTCAATATAATTAGCAATTATTTCTAGAACTTGTTCTGGAAATATGTTGAATTTTCATCCATTACAGAGGAAAAATGTAGTTTAGAAAATATGGTCAGTGAATCATTTTAATCTAAAATGCATAATGTGTTCAAAAAGTTAGTGCACTGAATAAATATACGAGTAAATTTGTTGACTTGTTCTGGAAAATATGTTGAATTTCCATCCCTTACAGAGGGAAAATGTAGAGTTTAGAAAATATGGTCAGTGGATCATTGTAATCTGCATGTATACCGCGTAAACGTGCGTGTATTGTATTTATGATTATTATTTGTTATTTATAGCAATTCGTGTTGGTTTGCGGGGTAAATCCCATGCTGAATGGAAAGTCGTTGTGAGTGGTGATCGACGGACTGTGAAAGATGATCAGTACTTTATTGATGACAGGTGTACTATCTGGGGAAAAGGTAGGATAAACATTAAATAATTCCGCTTACTTTAGTCATGTACATTGTGTTTTGTAAGAGTGTTATAAAATAATACTGTATATAACTTGTTTATTATAAGAAATTAATATTGCTTAAGGTATGTTACTGTGCATACGCTCTTTAGTATGAGGAACAGGCCTCTTATTATATTATCTTGCTATATGTAACGCTATGAAAACTACTTTCAAGCACCTTCGTAGGATCGATTTTCTAAAAGTTATTCTCATGTTCATAAACCGTGAGAATGTTTATTTACGTGATTGAAATGTGGCAAATATTGTACAGTATGTATGTGTTGTATTTTTTAGGAAAAGTAAATTTTAGTGATGTGAAGAAATTTTAGGAAAGGAAAGTTACATTGCTATAAATTACAGAATTATTTCGATGCAACGACTAAATTTCGATATTGTGTGCCTTGTAAGTTTTTGTTTCACTATTATTGTTGAAAACTTACAGTCAGCGTTTGTTATATTACATTCTGTTATTTTGCAGAATTTCTTCCATGTATTTGTTAAGGTATAGTTTTAGGTGCCCTGGAAAACTTTATTTATAGGCGCGTTTTTTATATAATCTAATGTAGTCATCAGATACATTACTATTCTCCAAGTTTAAATTCAATAGATGATATTTTATTTCTTTTAGAATTTTTTATGCAAAAAATTTGAGAGAATTCGTTTAGAAGTACACCCATACCTCGTTTTACGGCCTAGATACGTTCCGGAAAAGTAGGCCGTATATCGAAAAGCCGTATAACG
>JAQGBW010003807.1:0-15311 GCA_034698625.1 Julus scanicus | reverse complement strand
AATTACGGTTTTGACGTAGAAAAATTGCATTTTTACCAAATAAAATTTGCATTTTAATCAGAGAAAAATTACGGTTTAGACGTAGAAAAATTACGTTTTTACCAAAGAAAATTTGCATTTTTGACGTAGAAAAATTGCATTTTTACCAAAGAAAATTTGCATTTTAATCATAGAAAAATTACGGTTTTGACGTAGAAAAATTGCATTTTTACCAAATAAAATTTGCATTTTAATCAGAGAAAAATTACGGTTTTGACGTAGAAAAATTGCATTTTTGCCAAAGAAAATTTGCATTTTTGACGTAGAAAAATTGCGTTTTTGCCAAAGAAAATTTGCATTTTTATCATAGAAAAATTGCGTTTTTACCAAAGAAAATTTGCATTTTAATCATAGAAAAATTACGGTTTTGACGTAGAAAAATTGCATTTTTATCATAGATATATTGCGTTTTTACCAAAGAAAATTTGCATTTTTGACGTAGAAAAATTGCATTTTTATCATACAAAAATTGCATTTTTATCATACAAAAATTGCATTTTTGACGTAGAAAAATTGCATTTTTACCAAAGAAAATTTGCATGTTTATATATATCATAGAAAAATTGCGTGTTTACCAAAGAAAATTTGCATTTTTATATATATCATAGAAAAAATTGCATTTTTACCAAAGAAAATTTGCATTTTTATCATAGAGAAATTGCGTTTTTGACGTATAAAAATTGCGTTTTTACCAAAAAAAAAATTTCTTTTTTTCAAAAAAAAAAAAAAAAAAAAAAAAAAAAAAATTGCATTTTTATCATAGAAAATTGTGTTTTTAAAAACGCAATTCCAAAAGGTCATTTTCAACATTTAAAATTAATTTCACACATATTCTGGAGGCCCGGGCCCCAAAAATCCCCATATATACCATATTAGGCCCATATATACCATATTAAGGTCCTTACATATATTATGGGCCATGAATACCATCTTAGACCCATTTATGCATATTTAACCAAAATATGAAATTTAAAGTTCAAATTTTCTTCTAAACATCGACAAAATGCCAATTTAAAGGCCCTTATAAATTATAAAATGGTCCATAAATGCCATATTTAACCCAAACATGAAATTGCAAGCCCACATTTATATTCCATATACATGAAACATAAAACATCATATATGGCCCTATCAGAAATGGTACAAACACGGTTCAGAAAAACCTGTCTTAATGCATATTACACTTGGGACCGGTGAAAACATGCTTTTAGACAGGTTATGCATTTAGACAGGCTCATTTATATACACGGGCCCTATAAGTCGGTACCTGAACATTTTATGCTTTTAGAGAGGTTATTCAAATTACACAGGATGCATTTACACAGCTTCTACTGTCCTCTACTGTCCTTATAACATGTCATTACATAACTTCACCACGTACCCGGTACACGTTAAAAACATGTTTTAAATTTAACATTCTTAAAAAAAACACAACAAACTTACCTTGAAATTAAAATACGACCCAATCGCAAAAAAAAAACCCAAGTTTTCGTATATTTAAAAAAAAAAAAAAACACCACAAATCTTCTATTTTAGAACACAAACTCAATGTTTTATCGATGTCAAAAAACCACTGTCCATTTATAACCGAAACGAACGCGCTGTCATCCGTATAAAAACACAATTTCTCAAATAAAACCGAAAATAATCCAAATTCAGCAGCACTTATATAGCTATAAATAAATAGCTAAATTCGTAGCATCTGATTTATGTTTGTGGTTTGCACACTTTTTACACTAACTGTGACTGAATGTAGTGTTTTAGAACGAGCACTAACCGAGTGTTCTAATGTGCACACTCTTCTCCACCTCGACCTCGACTGATATAAAAATGTGAAAGCGGTTCCTTCGCCAGCCTTCGCTTTTATCACAAAACCAGCCTCTGTTTTTTTTAATTTTATTTCCAGCTAAGCCTCTTTTGGTTTTCCTCGAAAACCAACTTTCAACCAATGAGAGAGCGAGGAGCTCGAAACCGGTATTCCCGCAAGCTGTTCGGTGACGTAATCGTTCGAAAACACACGCCACAGGAACAACATGAGGGGCGAGAGGCTGAGAAGAAGCGCGACAATTAACGACAGAGGGCGCTGTAAACATGTCCCGAGCAAAAAAATTGCACCAACTTCAAAGAATAACAGGATCGGATTATCGTTAAAAATACAATATGACTTCTCAGTGTTTTTCAACCAGAAAAAAAACCGCCTACTATACTCAAATATAATAAACAGATAAACTGCTAAAAAAAACAATTTTTTGGGGGGTAATATTTATTCATACTTTTTTAATCAATCCAAGATATTTAAAACGAATTAAAAGTCGAATTTTTGAGCTGGCAAAAAACATCCCCCCTTCAAACATTGGAAAATAGCATGCACTCAGACTTAAAAATTCGTTCAAAAATGTTATTTTACTAAAATTTATACTTTATTCAAATAAAATACTTCAAAGACAATACAAAAGATTAATCATACAGTCTTTAGCTACATTTTACATCAACTTATCACAAATCAATTCACAAACTTTTTTCATTTTTAAGTAGCAATCAACTGAAATAAAATTTAATTGCTTAATTTTATTAAATTTTTTTGCTTTAATTTTTATTTGGTTAATAGTATTAAACAAATAAAGATAAGGGGTATTGTGGATGGATACACAGAAATTCAAGACATGTTTCAAATTTCAAGCCAAAGCGGGAAAATTTAAAAGGGGAAATTGCAGTTTTGAAGTGAACCTTTTTAAAAAATTAAAAATGGGATTTTTCTTAGATAAAAATAAAACTTTTTGAACTAATAGTGTGATTTTTCGGTTTTAAATATACAACTACACCTATACCTCGCTATACGACCGCTCTTTATACGGCCTATTTTAATTATGGCACTTTTTCGATTTACGGCTCACAATAATTCGTTATACGGCCAAAAAAATTCTGTAATTAATGAAAGTGGCCAAAAAATGCTAACAATAAAACAACTTATGGGTTTCACCAGCACGTTTATAACTAATTGATTCGTTATACAGCTTTTTCGCTTTACGGCCAACTTTTCCGGAACGTATCTATAGGCCGTAAAGCGAGGTAAGGTTGTATTCTGCATTAAAAGTGCGATATTTCTGTTTTGAAAATGAGTTTTATGCGTTAAAAGTGAAATTTTCTTAAGTAAAAGTGCAATTTTTTTTGCAGAGATTTCTCAGTTTTAGCGATGCAATTTTTCAAAATAACGATTTCTGTTATAAAAACAATTTTTCTGAAACTGCAGATTTCCTGCATAATACAGTATAACCTCTCTAAATGCATAAAATGTGCAGGCCCCGACTTGGTTACCCATGGTATAAAAAGAACCTATCTAAATGCATAACCTGTATAAAAGCATATTTTTTGAACCGCTCCCAAGAGTATGTATTTAGACAGGTTCTACTGTTCTGGCGATTCTAAAATATGGCCAAAATAGTCCACCCCACGATTCTAGACCCTTCACAACTCCCCTACCCCCCCCCCTTCCCTCCTCCCCCCCCCAAAAAAAATCGCGATAACATATACGACCTTGGTCGTAACATCACTTGTTTCCATAATAATCAGTTAACTGATCAAAAACTGTTATTTTTCAAATAATAAAACACAAATTCCAGTTACAGGTTGCCAAAAAAATGCACTGATTGCAAACCAGGAGGAAATTGATAGCATTTTGAAACAAAAAATCACCAGTTAATTACTAAAATGAAAACGATGAGTTTTGACTACCAGTTTTTTTTTAATAAGGGATTAGTTTAGGGGAGAATCATTGGTGGACAAATTATACAGGACATGAGTCCCATTTTTAAGATCAACTGAAATACATCTAAAAAAACAAAAACCTGCAAGGCAAAGGCCAACAATCTTCAAATTTCGAGCAAGTGTTGGAAAACGAGTTCAAGGTTATTACATTTTCTGTTAGTATTGCACAATTTCATGAAATACTAGTTTTAAAAAATAATGTACAGTACATAATAATATACAGTGGTCAACTTAAATGATGGGACACCAGTAAAATTTCACAAATTGACAAAATAAAAAGACTTGCCAGCTTTTAATTTGTTGTAATACCATTAATTGAATAATTAATGACAATTACTTAACAAAAGTTACTTATATTGATAAATTTCATTATAAATAATAGAAAATGGAAAAAAAAAAACATTTTTCAGATGCAACCTACATAAGTGATGGGACACTATCCAAAATATACATTTAAAATATGGTATATGACTAATTAATAATTTGTAGGACCACCATTATATTTGGTGACGTCTGCCAATCTTCTTGGCATGGAATCCACTCATCATTTTATCTCTTTTGAGTAGAATTTTTGCCATTCATCCAATTGCACTCTTTCGGTGTATTTTTTGTTAGAAATGGTGTGCTTTTTATATTTCTCCCCAAAAAATGTGTTGTTATTTTGTCAATTTGTGAAATTTTACTGGTGTCCCATCATTTAAGTTGACCACTGTTCGTTAAACTGCTTAATTTGTAAAGTACAAGTTCCAAATGAAAAATAAATTATAAAGGGCCATGCATTTAAAACCATATCATGTCCCTTGAATTTACATTTTGCCAAAGACCATACTTGTACAGTGAAACCTGTCTACATTGAACACCCATGGGACCGGGCAAAAGTGTTCACATTACACAGGTGTTCATTGTATGGCGGTTTGCTATGAAAATACAATATCCAATGAACTATCTTTATTGTAAACAATTTAATATAACATTATGCACACAATCCTTTCAGTACATGTACATAAATCATTATTTTAGGTTTTTTTAAAGAAATCTGTAATCGACTGGTTTTTTTTTTGTTGAAGTTAAGGGGCCATTCAAAAATTATGTCACACCCAGGGGGGTGGTTTTGTAATGTGACAAATCACACAATCAAAATTTATTTCAAACGGTAAAAAATATGGGATAAAAATTTTTTAAATTTTTTTAACATTTGAAATTTTGAATAGCTGTCGGGAAAAAATATTTGGGTCCTGTTTAAAATTAAGTTTTTTAATATTTTTAAGAATTTTAACAAATAAAATTATAAAAGAATATAGAATTATTAAAAATAATTGGGGAAGGGGGGGGGGATAGTAATCGACGAGTTGCAACATCATTTTGGATGGGGTGTAGTAAAATTTGGGACAATTATGACAAAGGGGTGAGGAAGTGTTTAAAAAGAGGCAAAAAAGTGTGACATAATTTAGGGATCACCCCTAAGGGAATTTCCCCTGATTGTTGTAGAGCGCCCTCTAGGGGCTTAATTGGGAACTTAATGGCCAAGTGTATTATGTAGAGAGGTTAGACCCATCCCGGGGACTGAAAAAAATGTTCAATGTACAAAGTGTACTTGTGTTCATTGTACCGAGGCATGTCCTAATGTTATTTCTATGTAATCTGTCCGGGGCCAGCCAAAAGTGTTCAAGTTAGGGAGGTGTTCACTTTATAAAGGTGTTCAATCTGACAGGTTTCACTGTATGTGACCAAATATGATGTTTTATGTTAATGTATACATATAAGAAAGCTCAAGATATCTTAAGTCTTAAATATTGATTTACACAGATTAAACACAATGTACATATTAGAATATTGACACATGTACATGCGATGGTCAAACATGTTTTTAGACACACTATGGCAGTTTATGTAATATTGAAGCAGTCTGGAGGGTTGCCACAAAAAATTAGGAACCTTTTTCATAAATTCGTAACTTTTTTGTGTTTTAATGTAAGTAAATCTAATTTTGCACAAATATAGGCAATAAACGTACGATCAAACAGTAATCGACTTGTCAATTGTCCCCACTTCCGGTCATGTGTTGCAGCGGAAGGAGGACACTTTGAGTACACATTGAAATAGCTGTTTTGTTCGTATACGTTTGTTGCCTATATTTGTGCAAAATTGGATTTACTTTGATTAAAAAACAAAAAAGTTACGAATTTATGAAAAAAGTTCCCTTGGTTTTTGTCGCAACACCACGCATGCGCATCTGCATTTCTACTAACTTTAGTGCTTAACACTAACATGAAATTCACAACTCGATTAATTATAAAAAACTTGTTAATCAAATAAAAGTCGATACATGTATGGCTTTAGATACGTGTGATAAGCAGGATATTATTTGTACAAGTAATTAATATCCAATTATTTTATAGCGTCATTAAACATTGCTACTTCATGTATAAAACTATAATTTAAAATTCATTTAATTTCCAATTAATCCTGCCATGGATTCTACAAAATTTTAATTTAATATGAATTTCAATGCAATTCTTAGAAATCTAGATCAAATGCAATAAAATGAAATTATTGCCATATACAGTAAGTTGTACTACGTGACAGGAAATAGCCAACACTGATAAAGCGTCTGTATGACGTCACCATGACGTCGATCACGTGATATGGTAGTGATCGAAAGTTTTCATTGCTAATTTGCTAATTAAAAACCAGATATGTAACCTTTGTTACTTGATTTAGTTATTAAATGCTCCACATACATGTGGCATAACTTGGAGGTGGATGTCTTAAATACTATAAAAATGGGATTAATTCAAACTAAGCCTAAACATAAAATATTATTTCGTAATTAATTATGTAATAACCATGTTTATGGATGTAGTAAATTTGAAACATACTATCATATTAATATGAAACATGTTTGTGAAACAAGTTTCTGTCGAGAAGTTTCAGCAAACTTTTGACTCGCGAGTCGGTAGAGCGAAGTACAGACCGGAGCAATCATAAAACAAAAACACGGTTTTGGAAAAATGTTTTGCACACCACTCTTCTGTCCAAATGTTTCAGCAAACTTAACTCGCGAGTCGGTAGAGGGAAGTACAGATCGGAGCAATAACGAAACAAAAACACTGTTTTTGAAAAAAAAGTTTTGCACACTACTCTTCTGCCCAAACTCTTCTGACGAAACAATAACATGGTTTCGCAAACACATTTTTGGGAAAAAGTTTTAGCAAACTTAAGTCAGAGGCAGTAAAGCCAAGTACAGATCGAAACATAAAGCAATATAATGCTTTCGGAAACATGTTTGTGAAAAACGTTTACTGACCAGTTATATAAATCTGTCCAGAAGTTTCATCAAACTTTGTCTCGAGAAGTGTTACCAAGTACAGATCGGAGCAAACACGAAACAAAAAATTGGTTTCGTAAGCATGTTGCCACTTTTCTACACAGAAGTTTCAGCAAACTTTTCATTCCAGAGGCAGTAAACCAAGTACGGATCGGAACATGAAAAATATCGAGCTTTCGGAAACATGTTTGTGAAAAACCCTTTGCTCACCAGTTTTCTGTCCAATGTTTCAGCAAACTGACTTAAAAGGCAGTAAAGCCAAGTACAGATCTGAGCAAACATGAAGCAATTACATGTTTTCATAAACATGTTTGTGAAAAAGCTTTTCACACCATTTTTTTTGGTCCAGAGGTTTCAGCAAACTATTGTTTAAAGAGACAGTAAAGTCAAGTACAGCTTAGACTTAGAGTAAACACGAAATAAAAACAAGCTTTCGGAAACATGTTTGTGAAAAACGTTTACTGACCACTTTTCAGTCCAGATCGAGGTTTCAGCAAACTTTTGACTCTTGAGGCGGTAAAACCAAGTACAGATCAGAGCAAACACGAAACAAAAAACACGGTTTTGCAAACATATTTGTAAAAAAGCTTTGCTCACCAGTTTTCTGACTAGAAGTTTCAGCAAATGTATGACTCGAGAGAAGTGACATACCCAAATACATATCGAAAACATGAAACAAAAACAAAGATTCCGCAAGTTAAAACCCGCTCGCCGAAACATGTTTCCAAAAACATTTTTCGACAAACAGGCTTGCCACAAAAACCGACCCAGGAATACAACACTGGTTGATTGAAAGGCAGATAAGTGTAACCACAGCTCCACCTTGTTCGAAACCATGTTTAGCATCTACTAATTAAAAACATTTTTAAAAATTCATAAACAATTATTCCATGAGATTTGTCCAGCAGTTACTTTTATCTCGCAATTACATCTTTCACTGGGGAATAAAGGCGTAAACAAAAGTTGTTGGGGGTCCTCAAACATCAACATATCATTTCCTTGTTTCTTCACATATGTTTGTTTTGTTTTTCGAAGAGAGGGGAAAACTAAGGGCGTGCTAAGTGCACCAAGTTCATGGACAAACGCAAGACTCACTATGTGACAATTAATTATACAACTATACATAAAAACAATTTCACAAATGGCGTCATCATCACAGCGTGCAATTAAACACCTTCTTTGATATAAAAGTGCATGAGAACGAAAACTTACAAACGCAAATCCAGTTTGTTTGTAATTTAGACTTTTGCTTTCTGCCATTTTAAGTAAATTAATGTTTGTTTTCAAAAAGTTCAATACGAGACAAGACATACTTAAGCCGAGTCTCCACCAAGACGTACAATCTACGTATATATAAGTATCTACACACATATGCAAAAAAGTTTGCCCTACGGGTTTGTTTCAGCCGCCATTTTGAAATTTATGTAAATATCAAAATTGTGCACCTATTAATTTTGATATTTACATACATTTAAAAAATAGCGGCTGAAACAAACCCGGAGGGCAAACTTTCTTGCGTATGTTTGTAAAAACGTGTTTATGCCAAAAATGTCATACACCGCTAGGTGGTGCTGTTCGTAATTAAGATCCATTTCTGGAAGCAAATTTTTCGTCCAGCAATAAATTGACAAAATATTGCCAATAGTTTAAAATTTGAATGTGTAAAAAGTTTGACACTCGTGTGTCTACATGGCACTCGTGTTCCCGTATTTGTTCGCATAAAATGGTGGCCTTCTGAGGAAACACAAGAATATGGGAAGGAAAAGTGTTGATTTCACTACCAAAAAGTACGTTTTTACTTCCAATATTAAACTCTTCTAAAAGTATCGTTTATAGAGGAAACGTTTTCAAATTAAGTACATTAATAGCAGTTATAGGATGGTTATGATGTTATTAGATTTTCACACCAATCTGCCAGGTACTTTTAATCCTACGGTGTGTTTAAGACAAATACCTAGTGGCAGGAGAATTGGGACACAATAGTGCAGGGGTGAAATGAGATATAGTCCCTGTTGCTGGAATTCAATGCATTTTTGCTTTTAGAACTTTAGCACGTGCAGGAGTTTTTAAGAACACGCAAAACAGTTCTTTTTCTGTTTGACGTTGAAGCTGGTGATTTTGTGTTGGTGAGATTTGCCGAGAAAAATAATGTGGGTATGAACTCGAAGAAGCTGAAATGGATTTTTGCGAACAAAGGAGAATACCGTGAGTTTTAAATTTACTGATACACGAGTCGTAAACATGGCTACAAAATGTGATGTCATTCTGAAGCTTCCTCAGCCTTTTCTGCGTGGAGTAAGATTAAAATTGTGGGAAAACTACACGTTTTGCATCGATGTTAGTTAATTTTCAATAGTTCGTTAGGTTTCGTGAAAAAATCATGCTTAAAAGTAAAGTGTGTTCTTATTATCGCAAATAAATCAAAAAATAATAATTTAGTGTGGTAAAATCCTTTGTATCCTCTTTTTAAAAACAGTGTCCCAATCCTCTTGCAATACGTCCCATTCCTCCTATGCACAGGAGGAATGGGACACTATGGAGAGTAGTTTAATTTCAATTATTTTATTATTTTAGTAATACGAAAATATTTTCAACACTGTGCACAATATTCACAATAGCGTAAAGTAAATGTATGAATAAAATTTGTTACGTTTTACGGTTTGTGAATAATTTTAAAAATATAAAGGTAAAAAATGGGCCATTCCTACCCACTTTTCCCTACTTTTCGTTTTTTTTTTTTTTTTTTTAAAGTTCCTTAACATTTTGTTTTTATACTACGACTGTAGTATAATTTCAAAGCGTATTTTCCATTGACGAGGGAAACGAGGGAAATTTAGAATTAATAATACTAAATTTCCCTCGTTTAGTAATCATCAAAACGAGTACTTTTAATTTAGTTGTAGAAAAAAAAGAGGTTGAACTTTCCCCAAAATCTTCTGGGGTTTCCTTAAAAATAATAACGATCTTCAAGGTTGACTATAAATATATAAACACGCGTAGTCATTTAAGAGTAGTTTCATCCTTAAGCCACTCGTCTTGAGGAAAATCAACATTTAGATAACACACTATAGACATTTTAATAAGAGTATTATGTATTAAATAACCTTTTTATCCGCCTTAGAATTTTGTTATTAATTCAGCCGTTGGTAGCACGAAATTAAAAGTCGGTCAACCACCGCATCAAAAAACACATCAAATGTTGATTTGGGAAACCCAAAAAAAAACCATCAAAAACCACGTGGATGATTCACGCGTGTTATTTGATATCTGATTATCCGGCTGAATTCCCCATGATGATTAATTTACGAGAGATTATAATCTAGTCTTATAAACTGAATGTGGCGATTTATAGGTTCAATAGTCGAGCAATTAACTATATAGAGATTAATGAGTTTTGTTAATTCATCAAACAGTTATAATTAAATAAAACGGAAAAATGCAACATAGGAGGAAGGCATTGTCACGTGGGTTACAGGACTTAATTTCAAGGATAAATAAGGTGTTGTCAGTCAGCATTAACCGGAAATGAAACCCTTTTAATCTATTAATCAAATAAACCTAACGGAAAAATAGAGTACAGAATCTTTTCGTTTCATAACCCGTGTAGGGTGAAGGGTGGGGAACATTGAGACACTTTTTATTAAAACATTTATTCTTATTCAATAATTGTCCTACTGATCTAAAATTGGAAAGATATGTGGTTGTGGATTTACATTTTGCGAAACCAATTCTAGCGAATTTAAAAAAATTTAAGTTTGAAAATGTTTGTGGAATATCTCATTTTACTCCACTCCTGGGTGTACAAATATAATACTAACTCGTATTTCATCTGATTCAACGTAAAACATGCAAACTCCAAACATACAAACACTCAAGACAAACATGAAACAATGTATTTCGTCAACATGTTGATCAATGCTGACCTGTCTCAATCAAAATGTTTACAGAATCAGTGAACAAACTCGTCCAGTCCAAGGACGTTCTACCAAGGCTGTATATACTTATATATGGCTGAGCATGCGCAGTAAAGTGGCAAAATTTTTTCCCTTTGATTTGGACCACCTCCCGAGCCATCAGAAAAATGTTGACGAAACCATGGTATGGCAACAAAAAAACCGTCATAAGTTCGCTCAAACATCACGGTAGGCAAACTTGTTTATCTAAATTTGTTTCAGCAAACCATGTTGACTGCAGTAGATACGCGGCTTTAGACTAACAAAGATAATGATTTGTAACTGGAATACGATGAAATAAAATTATTATATTAAAAAAGTTGCTTCACCATCATAATTTTCAAAATTTACAACAATAACAAAAAATTAAAATTTAAGTAATTGTTAAGTGAATGTGTCATCTTTCTCCGGTATAAACTTAAATAGCATCCTTAAATTACATTCAACTAGAATTAACGATAAGTTTATATTTATTTAGCAATAAAATATGCATTAATTGGCAACAGCAACAAAACATTCAGCAGCATCCTCAATATATAGCTACATGATGTTGCTGGCGATTTGGAAG
Organism: Julus scanicus; assembly: GCA_034698625.1. Lineage (NCBI taxonomy): Eukaryota > Metazoa > Arthropoda > Diplopoda > Julida > Julidae > Julus > Julus scanicus. The sequence goes on along the minus strand of JAQGBW010003807.1, from coordinate 3,658 downwards.
CATTTAGGCTTGTAGAACGTTGTCACGTGCCCGGATTCGCATGAAAGTTTGCACATGCAGTTGTTCTTTTTTTTTCAAAGTTTGCACATGCATTTGCTCCATTTCTTAAAAAGTTTGCACATGCATTTGCTCCATTTTTTAAAAATTGTTCTGAATATATGTGTTCTATACGATGATAACGTTTTTCAAACTATTTTTTGTCTTATTTTTGGATTATTTTGAAGTCAAAAGGCACAAAGTATAAATGTTTAAACAATATTTTTAAGATAGCGTATGTATAGTGTATTAGTACATAGTGTAAGCTTTGAAAATCAAAGAATGCCACATTAGACTCCGGGCTTGTGTAAAGGCCACAAAGGGCATTTTTCACCAAGTTGTGAATTTTTTTTTATTGGGTTCTACTTTTTAATGACTCACAGCGTAGTAGCAAGTAAAGTCATTTTAGATTAAATATCTGAAGCCAATAACAACGATATGATCATTTATAAATGCCACTGTCTCACTTTAACCCCTGTCTCAATGCTCCCCACTCTCATTACTGTACTTGTCATCTACGAATCCATGGACATGTTTTTAAGTTTTCGTATTTCAAAGGTCTTTGGGTTTCAAACAGATCAAAGGGTGTGTGCTTTTTTTTTTCTCTAAACAAATCTCGACATCCTTAGTTACATGAGTACATGTAACATTCTGCGGTTGTCACACTACGTTTAATTTAACTATAGTTCTGTCTGTACTTTAATAGGAAGTATGCCCACGCACATTTTTTTTGGTTTACCAGAGACTTAAATACATTTTTAGTCATACACATTATGTGTGTGGGCGAACACATCTGCAGGCATTTTAGTAGTTACTTAAGTAATTAGTGAATCCTTGTTTTGATTTTTAAAAAACTTTTGAGAAACTGTTATCGACTTCTCGTTACATTTTTCACTTCTTTTTCATTGTTTAATGCGATGAAAACATCTTAGAAATTATCGAGTCTTCTTCATGTTTCTCTCCATACATGAAACGTCCATCGAACTTTTCAACTCATGCATTGAACTCTAACATGACCTTTCACCTTCTTGTTGTTGTTGCTGTTGTAGTAAAATGTTTACTTTTAGAGATATTTCAGTGGGTCCTTTACATTACTATTACATTACTATATGTCCAAATCTGGTTGTGACAATTATACATGGATTTATATGAGAAATTAACTGTTTGAACATGGGTATCAAAGTTGGACAAATGATCATTTTTCAGTCTAGGTTAACACAATTTTGTCTAATTCACGAAGTGTCTCAATTTAACCCATACGTGGAGTAGAATGAGACATTTTACACACAATTCTCAAATGCTATAACATTTTACAGTAAATTTGATAGAATAGGCTTCATAAAATGTTAATCTACAGCCTCTTAGTTAAATCCAGGTCTTAAAGCGAAGTATGGGTGTACTAAAATATACTCGGTATCGAAATCAGTACCTATAAAAAATAAATTATTTAACCATAAACCTATATCAGTAGTATCGCAACAACCCTATTTTGTGGGTCTCTGGTTCTGTGTCTTGGGCATTTCCCCTGTTGAATAATGTAAAAAAAACTATAGAGAGAGAGACTGGAAACATTTTCAGTACCATTCTGATATTTTTTATCGATGTTCCTGTTCAAGTATATCGATACCAGTAGAATATCGAATGCAAAATATTAAGTACTAAAATGGATATACATTTAGACAGGTTCATTTATACACTGGTTACCAATTCGGGACCAGATCATTTTATGCATTTAGAGAGGGTATTCATTTACACAGGATGCATTTAGAAGGTTATGTGTTGAGACAGGTTCATTAATGCACGGGTTGCAAAGTCAGGACAGGCAATTTTATTCATTTAGAGAGGTTATACATTTATAAAGGTTCATTAATACATGGGTGAACAAGTCAGGACCAGCATATTTTATGCATTTAGAGAGTTCATTCATTTACACAGGATTCATTTATATTGGTTATCAAGTCAGGATCAGCACATTTTCTTCCTTTAGAGAGGTTATTCATTTATACAAGGGTTACCAAGTCAGGACCAGCACATTTTATGTATTTAGACAGATTATTCATTTACACAGGTTCTGCTGTAGGTACTCTGTATCAAAACAAAAGTATCTACATATAGTATGTATATATACCACACAACAATCAGTAGTATGGTAACACGCCTATACTGCCCACTGACTTTGGTTGTTAATAAAATCAAAAGTGATCTGCGAGTGACGTCATAATTGTTTAAGAAGACTTCCAGGCCTAGATGTGAACCAATAGCATCTCTGATATCAGTTTTCCAAAAACCAGTTTTGTAATGTTGAACAATAAACAAGGACCCTCGCTGCACCTGAACAGGAGATAAGGCTGCTTTTTAAGTGGCTCCTTTTTCCCTTCCACACCTCACAAGGACGTCCACCTATGACGTCAGACGCCGGTCACGAGAGCACGCGTGACGTCATACTGATTTTCTGACCAGCGAACAAATTAAATGAAAGCAAAACGAAAATTCCAGCGTTTTGAACGCTGAAAAGGATGCGACGTTTAATTTGTTCAACGTCATGGGGAAAAAAAGTTGTTTTCAAAATAAGGATAAAGATTTTATAAAAAAAAACATCAACCCTAAGTTATTTTTAAATTTGATTAGTCATACCCCTTTAGGTCCTTATGAGACATTGGTGGGAATCACGGGATAAATTAGATATGTGTTTATCAAAAGATGGGGGCGTGGTTTAAGATGTATGGGAACAATAAGCCGGGACATGTAATCCTATCATTGCATGGATTCAACCGATTTCAACACCCTTAACACTGGAGGCTATAGTATAAAAAATGGAAATCTAATGTAGGGTTATGGGTGTTTACGATCAAATCGGTTTACGAACACCACATGAAGTTTACGAACGATGCTTCAGTTCACGAACACATTTCTCTGGACCACCCATCAGAGGTCCGAGTTTCTGCAATTGTTTTACTAGTTCCAGCAGAATATCTTTGTTACGGAAAAGTTTTTCTAAATTCGAGAAACATCAAAAATGTGTTAGAATTTCCGAGGATTTAAATTAAAATCGATATTAGTTTCGAGGATTTAGCCAACATTGCAAATATGGCAAAAGTTCGTCTCTTTTTTTATCCATGTTAAATTGAATATGCAATGGATGAGAATCCATCGATGACGTCGATTTCAGACTTAAATCATATAATTAACAACAAAATAGAGTTGAATAATACACAATTTCTTAATGGAAACAATGTTTGTTAAAGTAAATTTCTTAACAAAATCTGCAAATGAACTTGGTTCGCAACAACGTCAGGATGACGACACCACGTGTGTGTCTTTACTTCCTATAATGTTGGAAATCATGGATGTACTTATATATTAAACTGCTTTCTTCTAATATTACTCATATTTATTTTCTTTCTGTATTATTTCCACACATAAAGCCATAACATGTTTAAAAAAAATTCTAGGACGAAGAAGGCATTATTTGGATTTACATTAATTGCAATGGGAAAAATTGATTTAGATCGAGAACTTTTCGGTTTACGAACAGAGTCGAGGAACGGATTAAGTTCGTAAACCGAGGTTCTGCTGTATATGGATATGGGAAATGCCATATATGGACACATTCGAAATCGAG
>JAQGBW010003806.1:0-15311 GCA_034698625.1 Julus scanicus | reverse complement strand
TCGCCACTGGACTAGTCTGGTTTTGACGTCCAACAAATGATCCTCATTATTCTTTTTTGAACAGAAGCCCAACAGCTCAAGTACATTTTCTTATACTGGAGGGCGCCAACAGTATCGTTTCTTTGCTTTCCATCCCCAATGGAGGGACGGACGCTCAATAGCCCAACAGATGGAGCCCTAAATCATATGAAGTCGATACAAATTGTTCTGTATAGGTGCGAAAAGTTTGATAAAAAGACGAATAAAAGCCTCCAAAATACCATAACTGAGATGAACAAATGCCGTAATTAACACAACTTGAGGCTTCTGTCATTAAAAAAGACATCTAACAAAAGAATAACAAATGGGAAACAATTCAGTGATACACTTTACAGTAAGGTCAAGATTACCGTCTAGAATATAAGTGTTCCTTCCATGCTGATTCACCGCCATCGAAAGAATATTGCATACACGCGACAATATTCGTTACCTAAATGAAATTTAAATACGGAGACCTGGGTGGAAATCGCTCCCATGATCTCGTTTATGATTGACCCTTCAGCAAAACTATTTTTTTTAAAAAAAAAACGCAGTGAGGGCCGGGATTCGAACCAATTTTTGGAGATTTCATGTAAAAAGTGGGGACATAAAACGTGAAGATAGGGCCCACTGTGGGCTCATGCCCACCGTGGGCTCGTTAATGAGTACCCTCCACCCTGCCGAGGCAGAGCTTCACTGGATACCCACGCCCGGGTGAGAGGAGCCGTCGATGCCCCTCCCAATGGGGACTCCAATGAAGGAGGCTTACCCGCTTCCAGATGTGTACCAGGTCTACACGATCCTTCTCTGCAGTGACCCACCCGAGCTGAACAACTAACACACTTCAAAACTTGGCTTTACAATTTAAGTAACCCCAAACAAATATTGTATTTTTCTGAATCTGGTGGTGAAATTTCTAAAAACAATGTTGGTTCCTTTGAATAAAGTTACATAAAAATTACATATTTTCAAAATTAGAATTTGACTAATGAGACGCTTTAAAAAACTCGCGTTTTTACCTTCGAAAAATGGCGTTTTTATCTTCGAAAAATAGCGTTTACCTTCGAAAAAATAGCGTTTTTACCGAAAAATTGTGTTTTTGCCTTAGAAAAATCGCGTTTTTACAGTAGAAATATTGCATTTTTACCTTACAAAAATCGCGTTTCTACAGTAGAAATTTTGCGTTTTTACCTTACAAAAATCGCGTTTTTACCTTCGAAAAACCGTATTTTAAATGATAAAAATTCCTTTTCTAAAGCAGAAAAAGCATATTATCCACATTTTCTTTAAATGCTGCTAGACATGCAGCAGATGATTTATGTATGTAGAGATTACAATTTGAATTGTAGTTATACAAGTTTGGACTTTGTTTGTATTGTATACAAAGGCAAGTATACCAAATCACCCAATACCATGACTTTATACAATGATCACCTGTCTACAATGATCAATTTGGTCTGGTCCCATACCTGTTCAATGTAGACAGGTTTCACTGTATAAACACAATCAAATGTATACCGTATAGCTTCAAGAAATGCTGAATGTAAAAACAAAACCGACATTACAAAAACTCCAGTTGCTGACATTTTTCTGAAATTTGGGAATTTTGCATTTCTCCCGGATGTTTCTAGATGGATGATTGCCCCAGAAAATGTGGTTTGGACGACTTAGAGCACCATCTATGGATGAATGGCTGAATAAAGCAAAGATGGCGTCACACGATACTTGAACAAGTAAATATATATAAGGCCATTGTATCACGCGAGCATTAACTACAGAGGACCAACTACTGCGTCTCAACATTATTTTAATTTTGAAGCTGCTCTCATCTGGGTACGTTTTTATAATAACTTATTCCGCTTTTGACAAACTAAACTTCTGTTTCCCAAACGAGTTGTCAGTAAAAACATAAAATACTATCCCGTAAGGTAGATAATACTTGTGAGAATTTAGGGAGGAAAATATTTCTTCAAGATGGCGAACACAGATAACATTGCAACAATTTTTGTTGGGCTTCGTACGCATACATGTACATATAGAAAAGTTCGCTCTGGATTGTTTAATTTTCATGTCCAACTTCCCTAGTGAAAAACATAATCAAAACAGAACTTTTGATTTTTCGAATCTAATATTCACATCTATATATATAATGTTTGTTTTGGAGCGCAAATTCATGAGGTTTTGCTTTAATTACTTTGGCCTGAAATAGAAGCAATTACATATTTTGTTTTACTTGACCGCATTGAGAAAAAAATTAAACTCAATTTTGAAACAAATTATATATATGAGCAAAAGCTTATAAAATACACCACGAGCATGGGAAAATGTTTTCTGAATAATCATCAGTGGATAGTTTATAAATGTATGGACTATAAGATGTTAATCAACCAACAACTAATTTAGAAATGGCTAACAAGTTAACTATAAGCACGTGAGGCACAAGTTATAAATAAGCCTCTCACGCGATACAACATGATATATAGGAATATCCTACATAAGTAAAAGCTCTTCGGGTTCCTTGGTATTTTAAAAATTTTTAAAAGGGCCATGAGACCCAAGTTTCAAATTTACGGATGTGTGGAATATAAGCTACTTAGTCACACAATATGGTATAGGAATATCCCACATGAGCAAAAGCTCTTCTGGTTAATTCCTCAGTAGTTTTTAAATGTGCAAAAGGGCCATAAGACCTACAAGTTTCAGATTCTCATATGTGTGGAACATAAGCTACTCTGTCACATGCCACGTTTTTAAGATTATGTTTCAGAACGTTTTCAACCATATTTGTAAAAACAAAAAAACCTGAACTGTATGTATAACAGTAAGGGGTCATTCAAAAAGGACGTCCTCAAGAGGGGGTGGGGTCTGCTAGCATGTGGACACCATTTGGACAGGAGGAGGAAGGGGGTAGCCAATGTGGATTCCACTGATGAGTGATGATGGCATTTTTCAGTTCTTGGATTTTCTGTTTAATTAAGTTTTATAGGTCAGTGAAATGGGAAATGGACACTAGAAGAAATGTGTCCCCAGTCCCAAAAGTGCTTGAATTGTTTAAATATCGAAAAAGTCGACAATTATGCCTAACTTTGTGTTAAACACTAATATTTTATGCTCTAATTTCCCTTTGAGGTCAGGAAATTTAGTTTATCAGAAAAATCTGTAAAAATGTCATGGAATTGGTAGCGAGTAGTGCTTGAAAATTTATAGGATGGAATTTTGCAGGTTCCAAAATTTTTTCTAGGCACCCTACTATTCAAAGAAAATTATTAAGGACGTCTATGAGGAGGGGGGGAGGTCTGGCTAAAATAGACACCATGGAGACATGGGGCAGAGGGCTATAGGTCAATGTTTGAAAGAATTTCGGGGACGTCCTTTTTGAATGGCTCCTAACTTTTAATGCAATTCTCAACAGAATACTTATGCGCGGGTGTGTATATGGATTTTCTGAGATCAGATGCAGCACTGTTTTAAGGTTATTGGATTTTCTAGGTTGGCATGAAGAGAAAACTGCATTTACCTCACGAATATTTTGAGGAAATCCCGGTCGTAGAAAGGGTAGACTCCAAGTTAAATCGTCCATTTGTATTCAAATGGCTGGAGGCAAATCCCTAGACCAAAAACAATATAAGTGTTTAGCTGTATACGAGAAAAAAAAGTTTATGGGGTAAGCGAATTTATATCCGAGGCCCTTTTCTCCTCCATATATGTATGAACGGCATAAAAACTGAGTAAGCCGAGTTTCTGCCTGGATTTATATCTACTTTAAAGCACGTATAAATGGTGGAGATAAAGGGATTTGGGGCAAAAAATATAGGCAACGAGGAAAATGATAAGAAAAAGCCAAGCTTTTATGAAACCTTATATAGATATATGTTTTGAAAATGCATAGTGCAGAAACCATGCAAGCATTGTATAATACCATGTGCCCATTTGGGGCTGCATGAACTGCTTAAAAGTGTGCGCGAAGGTCCAATGGCAATATTATTTTCGATTTTCCCTTCAAATTTCACCTGACAGATGCAATGGGTTTACATTTTTCGAAAGATTTACAATGACATCCAAGCTTGTTTTGGCGTTTCCCATGAATACTGAGGCATAAATCGCCAAATGGTCTCATGAAGGATGATAAACAGCATGCAGTGGTTATGGCAGTGAGAAACATCCGTAGGGGGCGCTGCTATAGAACCAAATGCAATTCCGCTGCAATGAGGTTTGGTGGTGCTATCGTTTAGTAATTACATTCCAGTGCTTGTTTTTCGACCGGTGCAGCTACAATATCACGCCTACTGTGTGCCGTGAGCTGGGAAAGGACACAGTCCTTCATGGAGGCGAATGCCATGCAGATAGCACCGGAAATCAAACAAATTGTAGTGTCTTCTTCTCGTCAGAGGCTTCAACACGTCTCTTTTTGGTCTCAATAAGGCACCATCCAAAAAGACTTCCCCGAAATTCCTTCAAATACTATCCACTCTATCCCCTGTCCACACGGTGTCCATTTTATTGCAGCCCCCCTCCTCTCAAAGACGTCCTTCATTTTTGGAAAAAGTAGGATGTCCAGCAAATTTGTTGCAACATATACAAATGCCCATCCTATAAATTTCCAATCGTACACTCAATATTTTTCCAGATTTTTCTGATTAACGGAAATATCCACCAGCATAAAATTGGTGTTTGACATAAATTTTAAGCATAATTCGTGACTTTCCAGAAGTACATTTGGGACTGGGGACACATTTCTTCTGGTGTCCCTCTCCCCTTTCACTGACCTTTAAAACTCAAGCAGAAAAACCAAAAAGCGATAAATACTATCATTAGTTGAAGTCCATAATGGCTTCTCCACCCCCACTCCCACCTGTCCACATGTCAGCGGACCCACACTCTTTTGAGGACGATCTTTTTGAATGGCCCCTAAAACAGTTTGGTATATTCTCAATGCAGCATATTATGTACATTACAGTACATGTGGAGCGAATTCCCGTTATATACATCAGGATGTGCACTGGTGAAAAAGCACGAATGGGAACCGGAAGTGGAAAGCGGGATGGATGTGTGTATATGGGAGCTTTCTGGGGGATCAAAAAGAGTCGGAAGTAAAGCGGTGCCCAATGCCATAAAATTAACGCCTTTCAGCCGATGCTTTTAGCAGTGGGCCAGTGGGCAAAATCCGACGGAGGGGGCGCCCCGACACCATATTGACACGTTGGCTTCCTTTTTAATTAATAATTGATGAAGTGAGACAGGGGGCGCGCTTGATCGCCCATGCCAATCCATCTCACACACGACGGAACGAGCAAACAAAATAATCCATTTCATAAAAGAAGGCATGACGCGAACCATAAGGCGCCCCCTGGACACGAGTCCGGGCTTATTATGGCGTACGGGAATCGGATTGGTGTGAAATTTACGCATGGAACCCCTCTTGTCATGCCTTAAAGTGGGATATGGCCTACGACGCATCCGTCCATTTCGATTTGCATGGGAGCCTTCTTGGCTGCATGGACCTGTCATTTCTATATTATATACGTTTTCAGTAGAAATCAAAACGATCATGGTGGCTTTGAAAAATCCACCGCAAATCATTGACACGTGGTCAAAGTGAATGACGATAAGGATATTCGCACAGTTTGTGTAAATGTTTAAAAATTTTGCACAATACTTTTACATGAATAATTGAGTAAAATTTGAATGAATATATGAAGTAAACTTTGAAGGAATATATGAAGTAAAATTTGAAGGAATATATGAAGTAAAATTTAAAGGAATATATGAAGTAAAATTTAAAGGAATATATGAAGTAAAATTTGAAGGAATATATGAAGTAAAATTTAAAGGAATATATGAAGTAAAATTTGAAGGAATATATGGAGTAAAATTTGAAGGAATATATGAAGTAAAATTTGAAGGAATATATGGAGTAAAATTTGAAGGAATATATGAAGTCAAATTTGAAGGAATATATGAAGTAAACTGTGTTGGGATATTGCGATCCTATTTGGAACCCTCACAGGATGGTTCCTATTCAGGATAGAGATGGTAAGAGGGCAATTACCAACATTCTGCGAAGTCGCTACTGACGTAGGAGCATTTTTCTCAAATTATTGGGAACGACTTTTCCTCCCCCTCCATCCCCCTACCATCTGTGATTTATTTGCTGACTGTAGGGTACTGAGTTGAATTGAATTGGATATACAGTAGAATCTCTCTAAATTGATCCTGTGTAAATGAATATCCTCTCTAAAAGCATAAAATGTGCCAGTCCAGACTTGGGATCCGTGTATACAAATGAACCTGTCTAAAAGCATATTTTTCACCGATCCAAAGCGTATGCTTTTAGAGGTGTTCTACCGTATGGGATATTTTCTTCAAATTTATCCAAAATGAAGGAAACTTTCCGTATTAAGTATTTGAGAAAATAATCTAATTCAAAGGCATATTGTATGATGAACAAAGAAAACTTCAGTTTCGATATTCCTTTTCAGCTTTGATACAAGAAATTTCCTTCAATTTCATCCCAAAATCAAGGTACCTTCCGTATGTCACACTTCCCACACTTAATGTGGAAGTCATTGATGTTAAGTGACTAAGCTAGTGACCTTTCACATGGGGGACCTGGGTTGGATCCCCGGGCCAGCTATCTCCGCTATATCAGCTATATCAGCTATGTCCGACAAGGACAATACAAAAGTAGTCATTAAGTATAAAATCTGCTGGTTAATCAGGGTCATTTCGACAATTTAAATGATAGGTGAGCTATAACTAATAATCACATACAAGCTATTAATTTATTTTTTTTTAAAAATCAAATGAAAATAGAAAATTGTGAACAGGTTTCAGACTATTTCAGCCATGGAACGACTGGATCTTGAATTCTTGTTGATATATATAATGGATGGAGCACTGCACACATGTAGTCATGTGGATGGGATTCACACTTATACCGGATTTCCCATTCTGGGGAAAAATGAAGGATGAGAGTTAACCATGACTCAACGCCTGAAAACAATAGTGTGTGAAATTGAAAATCTTGATGCACGATGCTATCGGTAAATACACCGCTGAGCATGCATGCTGTTTGGGATTCAGAGTAGAGATTTTCACCAATCCGCATTTGTAAGAAGTCACTCTGACTATATAGTTTTGTTTCTCTGTTCACAATAATATTAGATATATAATAGAATAATGTAATTTTGATAAACCTAGTATTTCACATTGGATACAGAGTGTATCAGAAAGATATAGGACAGTTTGTACTGGTCACTTTAAAACGTTTGGTCTTCAGTACTTATGATTATATAATGTATTTCATTTACAGACTATTTCCCCATGGCCAATGATATATATATATATACGATGTAACGTAATGGGCCATTCAAAAAGGACGTCCTCAAGAGGAAGGTCTAGTGGCATGTCGACACCATGTGGACAGGGGAGGGAGTAAGGAAGCCATCATGGAAGTCCACTAAGGATGGTAATTTTCAGTTTTTAGTTTTTCTGTTTAATTGAGTTTTAAAGGCCAGTGGAAGGGAGAAGGGACACCAGAAGAAATGTGTGCAGTCCCAAATGTGCTTTAATTTTTAAAACCTCGGAAAGTCGGGAATTATGTCTAAATTTGTATTAAACACCAATTTTATGTTGGAATTTCCATTCAAGGTCAGGAAATTCTCGTTTATCAAAAAAATCTGGGAAAATGTCGTGGAATTGGCGGCGAGACGGGTGCGTGGAAATTTATAGGATTGGCCCTGTAAGTTCCATCAAATTTTCTGGTCACCCTACTTTTCAAAAAAAATTAAGGATGTATATGAGAAGAGGGAGAAGGGGGTGCCTGGGCTAAAATGGACACCATGTGGACAGGGGGTAGTCAATTTTTAAAGGAATTTCGGGGACGTCCTTTTAGAATGGCTTTTAAGGCTTTAATGATGCTAAAAATCAAACAGATATAGGTACATATAAAGTTTATTAGATGCATTCATTTCATAATAATAAAATAATGATCAAAAATAATATACTTATAGATTACTCAGATGAAGAATCCGAAATGTCAAGAATTTCATTATGACTTCTTCATGAAAATATAACAAGTTTCACTCCTATTTTATCACAAGCAACAAAAATCGATGCGTCTATTTTGCAATTTGTTATATTTAATGCTTTTGTCAAAACATAACAATGTCAATAGAAAGACAAAGTGAATATTTGTAAAGAAAGCAAATTTATTCAAATAATAGTTTTTTTTATTGAAATCTTTCGAAAGCAAAGAACTTAACTTATTTTCATTTCTCGAAAAGGTGTATATAGCAAAATTCAACAAAATTCACCCAATTTAGTACAAAATAAAATGCATTTAGAGCGCTACTTTAATCCATGTAACATAACGAGAAAATCTCCGAGGGATACAATTTCCACAAATGACCGTAATAACCCCAAACTACACCCGCCCGCTAGGCACAGCATTAAATGCTAAGTGTATATGAGCACATTTCGCAACGGGAATAAATGGATTCACGGCCTTTAATCTCCTACCAAGTTATTAGACCATATCCAATGCATTAAATCAAACTGAGTTGATTGGTTTTAGGAAAACAAAAGATTGACTGCATGTTTAGGGGAATATCCACACATTTTACCAATGTATTAAAATCCACATTCTGTCCTTTATCTAGACTGTAAACCAGCATATAATCAACCTTTATTCGTTTTCATATTTCCACAAATGGTTATCGCCAGAAAATATCCCACATGTTATGCAGATCTTTATCTCCCTGCAGCGTGCCTTATTTGCCTCATTCATACCATTGATACACATTTAAGAATTTTTCTTTTGTATTTTTCTATAAATCGTGCATGGAATTTAACATGTTACATTAATCAGTTTTTATCAATACATGCAAAGTTATATTATCCAGTGCATTGTAAAGTAAAAATGTTTTTGAATAAAGTCTATCTTGCACTCAAATGCCTAAAATCCGTTTTAATCTTGAGTTTATATTCCAATCAATAAATATAATCTGTGTAGCTATATAGTGGTTGATCTTTACAGATTTTTAATAAGATACTATAGAATATAGCATGGTTTCAAATGAATGTACTTTTAAATACCCAGCGTGTGATTGTGTTTATGAAAAGTGGACTTAAATGGTAAGCATAAAATTCTGTCGGTTTTTAATGAATTAAAGCAAAGAATGGCCATTTTTTGTTTTTGGAGAAAGGTTAGATTGAAAAACGATTTTAGATCTTATAAGGGCTTATTTACTCCTGATGACATTGAAGATGTTTGAAAATCAAGCTTGTGTTAACATAACTGAGATGACTATGGTGACTAACCTGTTTTTTTTGTATCCAGAAATTGTCTTGATTTCTGCATGCAGTGATGCCAAAACGTCAATTGTTTGTAAAGTTTTTTCATGTACAACAGCTCATAATTGCATATGTATACAATATTTCACTTTGTCAACAGCACACTATAAAAGACACGAAATAAAAACAATTTTAAGTTGTTTTTTAGGCTATATTCAATATGTGGTCAAAGTAATTTGACCAAAGGATTACATTCAAAATATTTTATAGCTTTGTTGACACTTTTTTTTGGAACAAACAATTATTTAGGGCACTGATTATATAGGTTAAACAGGATAAGTGTATGTCGTTGCATTTGAACCAAATAAAATATAGTGACATGTGCAAAGACATTTCGCCACTTATACATCACGCTCAAAACCATGAAAAAATACTTTTTTTTTAATTTCAGGTCGTTGTCAGGTATTTGTAAAAAGGTTTTTGGCAATATAGTGATCGAACTAAGGCTGTTTTATTTCAGCTGAACCTTTTCACGAGTCTCTGGCATTAAAAAGCGTAAAACACGAAATTAGCTTCTTATTAAACTTCTTGAATCGATGAAAGCTTATACTGTATTCGTGATAAAAAGGCAATGTACTCACACACGCAAGAAAAGGGAGAATTTTGGTAGAAAATTGAGTGGACATTGTCGATCTCTCTCTTTTTTTAGAAAAAGATGAACCGCGGCCCTTGATGTATTATCGTAGCATTCAATATATCGGGATAAAAAGAAATGAAAATGCTGACTCCCGCTGTTTTCCAATTGGCTGCTATTGTCGAGCGTGCAGGACGATGACCAACCAATTCCAGTTGTAGTTGCTGTTGGCAACAACAACAACAACAACAACAAAAGCATGCAACAGCATCTGCTGAACTGTATATATATATATATACTCCTACGTGATATCGATGCATTTATAAATGTGGATACCAAGGCTATATGGAACTAACACATGATCATTCAGAAAATGCCACTAACATATTACATGGACGTCATAACCTGACGTCATCGGCATTGTGCAGATTCGAAGTACTATATATACCAATGACGTCAATAAAGCCAATCATGAAAACTATATCGCGTATTTGGGTCCTATCGTGCGTAAGAAGTTAATTAATTGAAAATCAAAGTAGAATCTTGTTTTGAGACTAGCCATCCAATGATGGCAAATTCACATATTCAGTAGAGCCCCTCTAAAATAATACCGGTTAAACTAATATTCTCTCTAAACTAATACCAAGCACCTGGTTCCAATGATATTAGCTTAGAGGGGTTCTACTGTATTTATAAGGAGGTTTCAATGGAAGACCAAAGAAAGAAATACAATATTGCGTTTTGGAATGGATATATAATCCAACATTTTAAGCATGCAAAACACTATATGGGTTCGTCCTTACCGCGAATGAATTGAATTGCCCTATAGATATAGACACGTGACTCTTTCCTGATCAGTGGACGGAAGGAATTACCATTGACCGCGAATAAATTTAATTACGAAGAATTACCCTCAGTCAATAAATTGATACGGATTTAGTATGTTGCGCACTGATTTAATCACATTAATCTACATGATACATCTACCTCTGGTGGCTCCAATCTGATATACGATGATCGACAAGGGGTCAAAACATGCGATCAAAATGCCCTCTGGGGACGCAAACCCCCTTATTGTGTGATATGATCGATAATCGCAATATATAGAAGAACAAAACTGAACTTGGCATAGAGGGAGCCACTGCATTAGATTCCACATGACTATAACTGTAATACAGTTGAACATGTCTGAATACATCCTGTGTAAATGAATAACCTCTCTAAAAGCATAAAATGTTTCTGTCCCGACTTGGGACTGGTGTATATAAATTAACCTGTCTAAAGGCATATTTGTCACCGCTCCCAAGTTTATGCATTTAGACAAGTTCTAATGTACTTAGTGAAATGTAAATTCCTTTGATGTGCTTTTCACCATTTTTTATGTGTACATAAATGGGAGGAGGGGGTATTGGGGATAGATCCCCCCTCAAGAAATTAATTCTTACAAATGTCAGGCCAGCCGAATCGGCTAAATATAAAAGGGTGCACAATAAGTCCACTTTTTCTTACGTAAAAGTGCACCTGTTTTTAAAAGAAAAAGTAACATTTTTTTACCTTTTTTAGCACCTTTTTAAATTAAAAGTGCGATTTTTAAGGTAAAAACGCAATTATTTCTGCATTAAAAGTCCGATTTTTTGTTTGTTTTAGAAATGCAATTTCTTGTTTTAAAAGTGTAATTTTTAAAACTATAAGTTGCTTATGTTAGCAGGTAGTTTAGCAGAAAAATATCTGCAAGAAAAAAACCGTAAATTTTACACGCAATCAACTATATTATATTTTCATGGAAACATTCCTGAAAGGGGTCAAATGAATGTAACTATAAATAAGTTGAAATAATTTTGACTTATTACATCTGTACATTAATGGTTATATTTTCATAAATCAGCTCGATCAGCAGCTGATGACCTCGTATTTATTTCAATAAATAATGACCAAATAGGCCAATATACACCATACATTTTTGTTCAGGTATACGAGAATACGCGTACATGTCATTTTCCAAGTTTATATCCAAATTTGCGTCACGTCTAATTTGGTCACCATGGTGTTAATATATGCAAAACGGATTTTGGTCACTAAGACTAAAAGTATGCAGATTCGTCACCTTCCCGTCCAACAATTCGTATGTAAAAGCCATTCTAGTAGCAAAAAAAAAAAATCAAATAGGGAATTTTATATCATTATTAGTTTCCTTTTTGAAATTTAAATATAGGTCCCATATGATGGTGCGAATGAATATGAAATACAGGCGTGGCCCCGACGTGTATACAGAAATATTGAAAGAGGGCCAAGCCTGGGGTGCCATATAGGCCTGCGCGTTCGTGTGTAAGGGGGGAACCCGTGGAATACGTTTATGATTTGTTTTGCATGACAATGGGACATTTTCAATAAACGGTTATGCTCAGATGTGTTTTTATATCATGAATATCTGGCGCAATATATTTTATCGGTCCACACCCATTCCAAGCCCAAATCTGCCTCCCTCATCTCTAAACCTTCTCATCAATATATTTGAATTTGAGTATATTACTGCGCATCGAAGATGGAAGGGTAAAAAACCCGGATTTCGTCCATTATGTCGGTCGTATTATTTGGCACCTCGGTGCTTATACATGTATATAGGTCGTTAAAAGCCACCGTCCATTTTATAGCACCAACCGTCACCCGATGCAAGGTGGCGCTGCGTGCGCCTTGTGGCCCTACGGAAATGCATCATTCACACTCGAGGGGCTTATGTTATCACGCTTATTACGATGACTTTTCTGAATGCGACGACGGTGCCCTCTTCTGGGGGCACGAAGACGTGATGGACGAGCACAATAAAAGCGAAAAATGAACGGGGGTCACGTTTGCCTGACCTCTGCTAGGAAATATTCCGCTCGAGTGGACATGTTTGTGAGCTATGAGGCGAACAGGATATTTGGACAACGAACCCATCGCCATTTCAATGGAGTGGAAGAGGGGCTATAGGAGGGAAAAACCATCGTTGGGGCCGGAATTGTGACCGCCATATTGCCATTTATTATACGACTTTAATATAGAGAGGTTCATCTGTTGTAGCATCCCCATAACCTTGTTGCATGCAGGCCTTAGACAAGAAAGTCATCCAATAAATGAAGCGCCCTTGTCATTTTGCATGAATCTGTGGCGCCATCTGTGGCCAAAGGTGCACATGTAAAGGTGGTCATACAAGTTGTGAAGTTCATGGGAAAGATGTACTTGCATAAACAATGTTAAGACGATGCTCGAGAGTGCACCAGCAGTGCATAATGAACCTATCTATAAGCATATTTTTCAACCGGTCCCAAAAGTATGCTTTTAGAGGGGTTCTACTGTATAGCGTTTGCAAAAGGGCCAAACGTCTCAAAGGACAATCTATTTGTATGTAGATTATATGACGCTATTTCATATATTATTGGACCAAATTACATTATACAAGAAATCCAATAAATGAAGCGCCATGACATTTTACATGAATTTTACAAACATTTGGCGCCATCTGTGCACATGTAAAGGCGGTCATACAATAATGTATTTGTAGTGAAGTTCATGGAGTAAACGTATGTACAATGTATTAGGTATGTATAGCATAAATACGTGTTTCCATTATTTTGTCCACATTCTTTCTGTACTAATTCTGCATGAATGTTTGAGGTTTGTTGACAATTTTCTCTCATTAACCATGGCATGCAACACAAAAATCTGTAGTTGTTTTTTCACGTTGTTTCTCCAACACCCTCGAAGATATAATTACAATTCAAAGAAGGCAATAAAGGGATGGAATATACAGTAACTGTGTTTAATTAATAGACTATAGTGACAATCTGACTGACAACTCAGGCACCGTCCGGGAGTCGATCGAAATAATTTAATACCCTTATCAAGCGTGTATTTTCAAAATGAACTTAAAGTGACAAAGCAGAAATCTTATAATCCTGCAGAGTCAAATTAAATTTTACTTCTGTGCAAGTTAAGCGGCTTTGACGAGACAAGGATTGTTTATACTGTTTGATAACACGACATTTATAGGTGTTCAATCAGGAATTCAAATTAATCTTCCAACTTTTGTATAAGATTTTCTGAATTAAGTTGAGTGTAAACACAAGCAGATGTAGGAAAACAACGCTTCAAGAAGCTCCTCTTTACAAATTGTATTAAATTACTGAAAACCTTGATTAAAATTAAGTTTAATTAATCCTAATTGCTTTAATTGCATGGTTGAAAAAAGGTATGCATGAAATCATTTAATTTGTTTTAAAATTCGGCTGCAAACTTAAAAGATGGATCACATGACTAAACATTAATTAAATTGCATAATAGGAGCCAGTGCACGCAAATGCCTTATGGGTCCCTTACAATACGGATTTCCCATGCAAGAATGACACAGAATTTTTTGCCACTTTGAGTGAATTTCCGACACAACGGGGCATCTTCGCTTTGCCAGGAGGGGCAAAGTGGGCATGGGGCTTAGCTTAGTGCAGGGGCCCCCTAACGCACTTTCCAAAGCACAAGTCATGCAGACTGGGATATCTGATCGATGACTTATAAGCTAAAACTATAAATAAAATGTTTAATTACAGGCAACTAAACGGATGGCAGACGGTTATAATTGAGTGCAGACACAATAAGTTAAATAGACGAGACGGGCGGTATATATACACCTTTAAAAATAAAATAATGAGGTCATCTAAGGTGACCTAATACTGAGGTCAACTAAATTAATTAATGGACTGTCCGGTAAGCAATACCATTTTCCTTCCAAATGATTTATGGAAGGCCCTTACAGAAAAATATCTTCAAATTTGCACGAAAATTTATACAGGAGCAGTCAAAAGTTATCCCTATCATGTTATGGATTTTCTAAAATACATAATTTCTAGAAGCCTGGTTAGTACGCAGTAAATGTTTTGCACACGGGAAACAGTTGCAAAATATAGTCGTAATTTCAATTTATCGGAGAATACGACATTTTTAAGGTATCCAGATTATTGTCCATTCAAAAGGACGTCCTCAAGAGGGGGTGTTAGGTCTGCGAAGGGTTGGGGGTAAAGGTGGAAAGGCCAATATGGACGTCCACTAATGATGATATCTTTCAGTGTTTGGATTTTCTGTATAATTGAGTTTTAAAGGTCAGTGAAAGAGGAAACGGACACCAGAAGAACTGTGTCCCCAGCTCAAAATGTACTTACAAACCTTGTTAAAGTCGGGAATTATGCCTAACATTGTGTTAAACACCAATTGTATGCTGGAATTTCTCTTAGAGGTCAAGAAATTTCCGTTAAGGGCCTGTTGCACCAACAGAGGTTAAATCTAGGGTTTACTAACCTCGGGCTATAAAATAACTCCGGGTTAACCTCCAGGTTAG
>JAQGBW010003805.1:0-15314 GCA_034698625.1 Julus scanicus | reverse complement strand
TGTCTTGAAGAGTTTGCGACATGCGCAATGTCTTGAAGAGTTTGCGACATGCGCAATGTCTTGAAGAGTTTGCGACATGCACAATGTCTTGAAGAGTTTGCGACATGCACAATATCTAATCTTGAAGAGCATGCGATGCATTGTCTTGCAAAGTTTGTGAAACAATGACTTGAATATTTTGCGACACATGTCTCGAGGAGTTTGAGTGGATTAGTTTTGAAGAGTTTGAGAAACATTTAGTTTTGGGAAGTTTGCGAAGCATTGTCTTGAAGAGTTTATCAAACTTTAAGTTTTGAGAAGTTTATCAAACGTATCATATTTTGAGAAACTTAGTCATGATAATTTGTGATGCTATTTTTGTCCTACATACAACTGTAGACAAATTGGTCCTGTCCCGAGATGGCATTAACTCTCATTGAGTAGCATCTGTCGGATAAGAAGAAAACACCATATCGATATTATAATTTCAAGACGCATTGGAGATGTTTCAATTTCCATATACATATGTAGGAGGAAAAAATTAACGACATGACATACAGAAGCTCGTATGCACAATTTGATTGATTTTTACATTTTAATTTGTGTTTTTTTAAGTTTTCACTTCTTCTCCCACCCAAGCGTGTAACCACGTATCTCGCAAACCACAATGATGCGTAAGAGGCCACCCGTTTTCGGATGGTCAAGCGTAACCGAAAGCTCGTAAAAATCCAATTTTGGTGACGCCCCGCACTACGGGGGCGCATCCATTACAATGGGCGCTCACACCATACTACAAAACGTATGCTAATCCAAGGGTGTGAAGGCGAAAGCGCACATTTGCGATGCGACGAAAGTTCAGAAGTCGTTCTTAAGGTGTTGCTACAATGGACGTGGGTTAGGCCTCGTTTTCTGGGCACACAAAAAACGTTTTGAATGCAAATTTCACAACGTTATGAAGAGAGAAAAAAAGGAAACCCTCACAGGATGGTTCATATTCAGGAAATAGAGATGGCCAGGCGTAGGGCAGCCAGATTTGTTAAGGCCAACATTTCGAAAGTGACACGAGCGCCATTGTGTGGTGATTTTATCAAAAATAAGCTACTTAAGGGGGATCACAATCCTTTTCCTTTCAATCGGTGAAATTTTAAAACACACTCACAGCCAAACAAAAAGAGATTAAATAAAAATAAAAATTGTTTAAAATAGCTTGATAAATCAGCAATGGAAACTAATTGTCGTTTCTCACTTTGAAATGGTAGATTTTTTTTAAAATTAATAAACAACTTTGATAAATGTCTGTTAATTTGCATTCTCATGCTGCCACCTGCTGATAGCATGTGCAAATTAACGGACATTTTCAAACTTGTTTATTAATTTTAAAAAATCTACCATTTCAAAGTGAAAAAGACAATCAATTTCAATTGCTGATTTATCAAGCTATTTAAAAAAAATTTTAGTCTTATTTAATCTCTTTTTGATTGGCTGTGAGTGTGTTTTAAAATTTCACCCATTAAAATACATAGGGTTGTTAACTCAAAAATAACATTTTTAAACTTGTCACTTTAGAAACAAACACATGTGCGATATGTTATTTTCATATTTGTCTACAATAT
The DNA here is from genome assembly GCA_034698625.1 of Julus scanicus. Taxonomy (NCBI): domain Eukaryota; kingdom Metazoa; phylum Arthropoda; class Diplopoda; order Julida; family Julidae; genus Julus; species Julus scanicus. Next base: position 13,722 of record JAQGBW010003805.1, on the reverse strand, counting down.
GGAAGAAAACGTAAATTTAGATCCTTCAACTTGGTAAAAAGTCTGTCTTTCCAATGCATTTTGGCCCCCCTTAGAGGTAGTTTTCCAGACTTAGTTATTGACCCGTTTTTGGCAGCTGCTTTTTGCAAGGCCATGTCCACTCGAAAACGTTAAATTATATACGGTTCACCAAAAGGCTACAATCATAATCACACTTGAATAAGAACAGTTAAAGGGGGCAGATCCTAGGTTTACGAATAATCCTTTTTCAAGGAAATCGATTAAGGAATTACAGGAAATGTGGGAAAGCAGGCTTAAAAGTTCTATGGCGAAGGTATACAGTAGGTTTCAATGGTATATAGCTTCCTATTCATCCTGAATTCAATGGGTTTCAATGACCGAGTCACGCCGCACCAATTTTAAATGGCGGTTAGATGAAAATTGCGGTATTTATTAATGTATTCATATTCAGAAAAAGTATACTTAGGTCGCCCCATGTGGGACCACTTCCTAAACTTCCAAGTGAGGAATCCCAGAAGTTGGTATTTTTGTTATTATAAAATGTTATGCTTGTATTTATACAAATTTCTTTGAATGTATTCATAGAACAATACTTTTTAAAGCACTCATGATTGAAAACATGCCATATATGGAAGGATGGACTTTGGTTATTACCCAACGTACGCATAAATGGTAAGTGTAAACATATGAAATAGTGGGCACCAATCTATGTCAATTTATGAACATATATATATGACAAGTCTGATAATGACCATATAAATGACATCATTTTTTTACGAGGGGTTGTATAAGATATCGAGGGAAACTTGAATCATCCCCTATTCAATTTACAGGTGTGCCACAAAGTCAATAAATATAGGTAAGAAATGGTCAAAGTATATACTGTGGACAAATGTTGTTTAAGGGGGGAGAAATACTTGTAGCATCTGGTTGCTTAAGTTTGTTAACCCCTAGTCGTAATAGAAAAAGTGAAAATAAATAAAAAGGTAAAAACAACGATTAAAAAGTCGAGAAAAAGGTGAATCTCACTTGTTTTATACGTTAAATTTGCATATATTATTCAGCAGTACGACATTTATTTTCCCTTTTATAGCATTTCTCGCGTCTGGAGCTTTGAAATTTCATATTAACTTATCTGCTTATCATATGTCTCCAGCCTTGCATTCAATGCCTGAAACCAACAAACATTTGAAAACATTTTTTTTCTTATTTTATATTACAACGCTGCATTTCATTGTCTCTCTTTCATTGTCATCCTGGTGAGAATTGAAACAAAACAAAACAAAAAATGTTGCATTTTATAACTAGGATAGCCCGCGAGCATTAAATTCCAGCGCGGTTATCACCTTTTCGCATAATACCTATTTTCAAAAAAAGTTTTATATTATTTCAATACCGGGTTGCAACAAACTCGGATTAGCGTTATTGGTCAGTGACACCGGTTATAATGAGCTGGAACAATGAAAAATATATTTTTTTTCGTCACAGGTTATAATCCTGGTCAGAGTACTACTGTATATTCGTGAAATCTAGCTCTGTTCTTCCGCAAACTTGGTGGCTAATTAAAATGTAAGATATTAAAAAAAACGCTAATAAATAACGACTTATAATTAAGAAGATGATAACGTTAATAGACTTCCCAGCGTCTGGTTACGTCATTTAATTAAAGCTAAATGACGCTCCGTGAAAGTTTTATTTTAATGTTTTTACAAACTTCACCATTCTTGGATTGTCAAAAAAGTGTTTTTTTTCTTCCTAAACCCAAACATACCTTTCCTACATAGTCAACAAACAACTTTATTTTTTTCAAAATTTCTCAACCATCCAAAAATTATTATTTCCGCATCATGCTTTCAATTCAATTTTTTTTACCACTATTATGAAATCAACTCCTTTAATATTAATGTCTCAAAACTTGAAGTTATATATTCTTTCCATTTTTTTTTGTTTTTAAACAATTTTTTAGTTTAAGAAAACAAACTGAAAACACTTTTAAATTTCTTTTTTTTTAAATTTCAAATGTGAAAATTTGGAAGTTCCAAACTTGTAATCTGAAATGTTCCTTGAAGTTTGTAAAAAAATGATCCTTTAAAGATTTTTATTGAGATGCTTTTATTTCACTTTATAATAGTATGTATAGGATCTTTAGAGTCAGAATTTCCTGTGCGATTTTATAAAAAAAAATCTTAATTTGATATTGTAAAGTGTGGGCGTGTTTTTAATGCCAGCTTAATTTTATCAAGCACCTCATGTGCGTTTACGTATATAAGTTAGGCTTAGTTTTTGAATTTAAATTTTTCTTCGTTGACCTCATCCCCTTAACCCCCTCGTCCCCCTTAACAAACAGCATAAGAAATAATATTTGGGAGTTGTCCTTTCGCCTAACAAAGACCTCCAACTGCCATTGCGTGTAATGTAATATTGCCCTACAAAGACAAAAAAAAAAAAAAAACGCCAGTGCTGCCCCCACCCCCAGAAGGTTCGTTTTCACTTTTGAAAAACCCCATGTAGCTTTTTCCTAAGAACGCGAATGGCCAGAGGGGGAGCGACCGAATCACATTTTATTTTCATATTTCGTTGCAGAGACACAGGTAGGAAAAGCTAGTCTAGCGAGCTTATCTTGTTTTTGAACTGTGTTTGGTAGTCTTATTTTTAACATTACAACACATGTCCACTGCTAAATATCGTTAGAACATTAGGAGTACTCAAACTCACTTTTCACTTGGACAATTGGGCCCACGTATGGTGTACATGCTCATTAAGGTGCGTATGCTCCAAAAGAAACACTAAGACACATGAAACATACACATTCTACCTTTATGTGTCCAGAAGTGTTTGTGAAACATGTGTCAAAAACGACCATTTTCTGACACATTATGATGTTTCCTGATGTGTCGTTTCGATTGCTCGAGAAGCGGTCCGGATCAAAGGAAAAAAGGTGTCCTATGTGTCCTGGTTATGGCGCTTTTACCAAGGCCTGTATAAGATGGCGTAGCGCAACACGTGCTTTCAATTTTGAAACGTCGTCTGCGAAACTGAAAGCACTTGGTCAAATCGTGTATTCATCATGAAATACAGACGTTGACAAAAGCACTGTACGAAATGTGTCTTTAGTGTATTTGTCATGGTCCACAAGTTGAATCTCTTTTCTGACAAGTGCACAATAGCAGCCCTCTTTTTTTCACCAGTACTTCTGCAAACCCCATTGCAGTAGGTCCAGCCAATTAGAAGGCGCCATTTTAAAAATAGGGGCAGCATATGTACTAGGGCTGCGATTAACCGGTTAACTATACAGACATGTGCGAAACTTTTGAAGTCTGTTTGATTACCCCTGTTGTCAGATTTTGCTTCAAACTTTGACAATGATAACAAGATTTCATATACCTTGATTATAATACAATATTAAATATTCTTTAATAATAATTGTAAACTTGTATCAATTTTCCCTGTCAGTATATTCACCTTAACAGTTATTGTCAGTGAACAAACAATACAGCTATTGTTTCTGTAACACCATTTTCGCACAAAATCATGTTCATTTCAGTTAGTTTTAATATAGATGGAATAAACATCATCACGATGTGAACAAAATTGTATTTTACATACGATTGTTTTTAATAAATTCTACAGTATATATTGCTTTGCATTTCAGGTACAATGACTGCCATACTTCTTTTTACGCTTATTGTCATCGTTAATAATTCAAGGTAAAAGCAGTGATTTTTAACAATAAACTAGTATACGAGTAAACTAGGCTAACATAACATAAATAAACTACTTAAACCAACACGCGATTGGGTCAAAGATAAAATTATAAAAAACAAATCCAAGTAGCATTGGCATACATTTTCTCGAGACTTGTTTCACCGTAGTGTTGTTTTTTACCCCTAGATGGCACTGCGTCCGTACGTGCACGTGGCGCCACCTCTTTACAGAAATCTCGTCGTATAAGATGTAAATCAAATGTCAAGTTCATAACACTGCTATACAACGCTGAACACGAAGTCATTGCTTTTTTAGTATAATATTATAATATATTTTTTTTTGTAAAATATTTTGTTCATAAAAGTGAAATTCAGGTTAACGCACCCTGGGGGTAGGAGGGTGGCCAAAATAGGAGTTTACCCATTGTCCTCAATTATACTCTGATCTACTAGCTATGAATTCGAGAAAGCAATTTTTTGACTTATATATTTTTGTGAATTTACGACGCAGTTACCACCAGGTGGCGGGTCCTTTTTCCACTAACCATCTCCTAGAGTGAGCCCACCCCCTGTTACATTTCAATGATATATTTGGACACTTCAGGGAAATTTTGGCGATTTCCAGTCTGTCCTCGAGGGTTATTGACTTTTTTTTCGTGGAAAATTTGCCAAGGCGGCTTAATTTTTTCGTGAATAAAATATCGTAAATAATTAATAGTGTTTTCTGTAAGGCACGGGGATGCAACCCGAATACCTGCCAAGTGCTCGCAATTAGATATGCTGAGAGTAACTTTTTTTTTAATGCACAAAGGTGAGGCAAGGTAGTGCATTGCCAGACGCTGAAGGTGAATTCACTTTTTGCACACTTTCGCCCCCCTGGCCATGGCTGTTACAGGCTAAGAGGATTTTTCAATGGCTTTTGCTAATGGGCGAAAGGTACAATTAAAATCGTCCAGTAACACCCTTCTCTGGGCTCACTATGGTCAAAAATGTGCACCGTTCTGTCTACCTAAAACTTACAAAATATTTTAAGTTTTAAAATATTTTAATTTGGTAGTTTATGTATAAAGACAAAGTGGTACATGTGCTGATAATGAGTTTATTACACACTTTAAGAAGGATATAAAGTATATATCAGTACAGCTTTTGGCTATCCTTGCTTAAAATGTTACAATGTAAACATATTTGAAAGCATGTTCATTTAAATATTAAAGATTACTTTTTGCATCAGCCAATTAAAATTATACGAAAATATGTAAATACGGTTTTACAAATAATTTCATCATTTATCACAAATACCATAGTTGACATTGCAACAAAATAAAAGTTGGTATTATTCGAGAATGTGCGGACAATGTAAAGGAAACTGATTATGCAACTCTGGTTCGCCCTATTATGGAATATTGGGCGCATTCAGACACACTCCCTGGGAAGTAATCGGTTAGTAGCAGCAGGATAAACTCCCAGGAAGAATGGCTGTGACCGCAGTGGGAACACTACCAGGATTTTCGATTGCATATTGTCTGTTAAAGTACTAAAATGCAGTTTCCCGCCTAGCTGATTGATAATTCGTCTGCTTGGCCCACCCATACAAATTATCCCATACACTTTTTGTGAAGCTGTTTTGTATTCCGCCATTTTGAAGTGACCAGTAGCGATCGATGATTTTTTGTGGGGAGAAAAACGGATCTGGGGAAGACTCATCGGGGATTTCCCAGAGCATTTAGGGAAGTGGTTAGTGATTGATACTTCCCGGGGATTGTCTCTGAACACGCCCAACCCTCATAGGATGGTTCATATTAAGGATATATAGATGATCCAGCATAGAGCAGCCAGATTTGTTAAGGGTGATTCCAAACATTCCGCGAGTGTGACAGAAATACTACACTCTCTCTAAATTTATGTGTAAGTCACTACTTACATAGGAGCATTCTCCTGAAATGATTGGGTACAACCCTTTCCCCCCCCCCCCTACCATATGGCATTTATTTGCTGACTGTAGGGTACTGAGTTGAATGATTTTAAATTATTCATTTTTACCCTAATAGTTTCAAAATAACTTTCATATTTTTCTATTTATATTTTAGGTGTGAAAATTTAATATTGCACATTCAGCGATGAACGAGGATGTTTAATAAATCAACAAAAGATTGGAGGTAAGCCATTAAAACCAGCCTTATATTGATGCTTTGTAAAATGTTGCATGTACTTAACGTTCAGAAACACAGACAGTTCAATGTGCAGGACATTAACCAAAGAAAGCTTTTATGTTAATTAGCATGTATCGTGGTAAACATTGGTTAATATTGGTTGACGGTCGTGAACAGCATACTGATTGTTGTGAGTATAGAATCTAAAAAGTTTGAATGGTTTAAAAAAAGCACTCCATGACACGAAACTTTCTACTACTCTGCAAAAAACGGAAACTTTCCACGTGCGTGCACGGTTGTCGGTGACGCCCCCTTGTTTTGTCAAGTGTACTTCGCCGTAACCTTTGGGCATAACCCAGTCTTCATGGGTGTCTAAATAAACGTCACAGACCGCAGAATACGTTAAAGGTACCGAAATGCCCAAAATGGTACCTGAAATTCGCGAAAAGTTGACAAAAACCGTTTAAAACGTCACCTTTGCATGGACGTTTCCACTATGGCGCTTCCCGTAAGCTGTAGCGATGAATTTTTCGTCACGGTGGTATTCGCGGTCGACCATCACGCCCCCTCGTGCCACGTGCCGTCATCTGTTGTATTTCTCACTAAACAGCAATTAATGCTAAGCGCTGAAGCGTTAAATCATTTTTTACCCGAAATTTCATTAGTGGCATCCTGATCATAAAGCGTATAGAATCACCTGGTGGTCATCACATTTTTTTTGATGCTACTAATAGAACATCCTCAGTCGTTAAATTAACATGATTCATGCAGGGATTCGTTAATTACACAACAAAAGGATTTTTCATGGCACTTCACAAATCTCTGGCAGATGAGAAACAGCGGTTGAAGACCGTGCTTAAATTTCTCTAATGAGAAGAATTCTGTTAATTTTACCTCAATTCCCCTTAAGGCCCCCCCACGAGTTTAGGAAGTCATTAATACTGCTTGCCTATGGTGAAATGTGTCCGAATTTAAGCTATAAAGATGAGCCATGGCTTGACCGGCGGCTAACTTGGATTTTCACTTCCAGAATGGTGAATATGCGAATTTCGGTTTTGTTTTTTGGTAAGAGCCTCTTTATGCAGAATTGTCGTGTTACAGTATAAAGATAACATCTTTCAGACTGTAAAACTAAACATAGGGATGCGAGAGGGTGAAAAGAGGTCCAGAATGTGGTGAAAAACACACGAGGAAGATCCTAATTCGTTTGAGAAAGTCAGCTGATGACATTTTAGATATTTAGGAGGGGATTTTAATGGTACATACTGTATTAGCGACATTCCTATGTGTACAATGTGAACGCGATAATATTTCAGAAACTGCTTGAGATAGAACTGTATAGTTTAAGTTGAAGGTTACTGGATAGTTTCACAGATAGAAAATCAATCTTTAGGAAACATCCCATCAATTATAACTTTCCATCACTAATTAAAAGCTGGAAAACATAAATATATAATACTACATATATACAGGGTTGCACAATAATTCGAGAAAATAATTTGCTTTCTCCACTCACGTATACCGCCAATTTTTTTTGTAATTAAGGAAAATGTACCTCGATTTCGTCAATGTGCGTGCCTCGTTTCTGATTTTTTGAAACGCTGCTGTTGCGTAGTTAAAAGTATGGCCTAAATAACATTTAATAATTAATTTTCTTGCATGCTGCGTTAGGCCTAATTTGACGAAAACTTTTTCACATTAGAATTGCAAATTACGATACCGGTGGTGGTGGCTACTCGAATTTGTAGGTTTATGGGGTGTTAAAATCAGCTTTCAGAATGATTACGAAGAAAGGGAAAATGTACTTTATCATATGGCTGAAATAAGAGGGTCACAAACAATGGTAAAAATTAAAAAATATATGATAGTGTCAAATTAAATTTTATTTAAAAGTAATCAGTCAAACTTCAAAACATTTGTTAGTTTCAAGAAATAGCCATTTTCGTGAAATCATACCTAAAATTATACAGTATATACCATGTCATATACATATGTATTTTTAAATTCCACAAATGAAATTGGTGAATATAATGTATCAAGTGTATATATTAAATTTTTTTATTTTAGGATTAAAGATATCTGGTGTATGTGCTCTAAATATCCGAGCATCATCTTTGATATAGGAATGGGTAAAATATGGATAAAATTCAGATATAGGTTCAGTTCCCAATCCAATATATACCAAAAATATGTGTATATACAGTAGTTTTCATTCCATACAAAACGTCAAATAACACGAAAAATAAATCGGTTTTAAAATTTTATTTTAATGCATTTTCATGCAAAATTTCATGCATAAAATTCAATTTAATCTTATCAAAACTCACCATAAAAGTTTCACTTAATTTGGCACATGTATTTCTCATTGTTAAATCTGCTATTGAAATTCCAATCATGTTATTCCTTACAAGTTCAACCGTATAATCATGTCAAGTTAAATTATTCGCGCAAGTAAAATTTATCACCAAGTTTTCATCTTGAGTAAAGTTGTAAACAAAAGTACAAACATAGTATTTTTAAAGGGGGGAAAAGAATGAAAATATAGTGTGCACTTACCATGCAATGTACGAAAAACTTGTTAATTTCTTCGTTGGTGTTTTCTTCCCTATAAAGATAGGATGTGAAGGAATAGTAGTCCGGTAATTTGGTAGTAATCTTTGAATTCGTAGTGTCACCACACGAAGGGTACGAAGCACAAACTGTCGACAAATCGACTAAAGATTCACCAAAATCCCAAAAATCCTGGACACAAATCACTGTTTACTGTTGGGAGAACACTCGCCGACTGAAGTACTATAATTGGAAAATTGGATAAAAATCGGGCCAATTAAACGGCAGGATTAATAATAAAAAAAATCTAGTCAAAATGACCGCTTGACCGATGGCTATTTCGGTCAATTTTTGTCTCTCAATCCCAATTAGCCTAATTCGGCTAAGCTCCGGATAAGCTCCAGGCACGTGGTAGTGCGTTTTTTGGGCAATTTTTTTTAGTATGAAATTTTGGGAAAAAAATCTGTCGAATTAATTAAAATTGGTTTGATTTTTGTATTGTCATCGAAGCGTGCCTAGAAGAGTGGCCAGCGTGTAGTGAGTGAATAGGCAACTAGCACCGAAATGAGCGAGATTTTTGTGAGGGGGGCCAACGGCGAATAAGGCGACGCCTAGCAGCCGATTTAAAAAAAAACCTTCATCTCATTCGCTACCAAAAGACTAACTACCTGTTGTTGCACCTAGTACGGGTTCTCCTATACATATACACCACTCTCTCTTCCCCGTGAAACCCCTCCTGCGGGGGTAACTCGTCTTAACAGATTTTTAATTTTTTAAGAGCCACTTGCCCCCACACTGGGTCCTGCCCCTCCCTTCGGGCTGGATCTCTGGAAAACTCGTCTATGCATCGGTTTCAGTAAGGGAAAATCCCTCTTCTCTTCTTCTGATTCAATTCAAGATTCTTAAAAGTGAAAGTCTACATTTTTCAGCGAAAATGTTGAGCACAGTTGCAATGATTTGTCTTCCTAATGCCAAGGCAACATAGGGCAACAATGTTGAGGCAACATGGTTTGCTGAAACAAATAAGGAATACAAGTTTGCCTACTGTGGTGTTTGAGCAAACTTATGACGTTTTTTGTTGCCAGAACCATAGAATGCTTCCTGTGGGACCTCAATACACATATACCTCGTTATACGGCCTTTCGCTATAACGGTCATTTTTAATTATGGCACTTTTTCGATTTACGGCCCACAATATTTCGTTGTACTGTCAACAAAAAAAAATGCTGTAATTAGAGAAATTGGCCAAAAAATGTGATAAGTTACCCCAATTTTCACAAACAAGGTCGGATTTGGCAAACAATAAAACAACTTATGGGTTTCACTTCGTTTAATTAAGAAGGAAAATTAAGAAGGAAAAATAATTGATTCGTTATACGGCTTTTTCGCTATACGGCCCACTTTTCCGGAACGTATCTAGGCCGTAAAGCGAGATATAGGTGTACTTGCATGATAAGGCGCTTTTATGAAGCGCCTTATCTTACTTAAACTGGGCACATTTGTTCAGTTTTTCTGTCAACTTTTGGTGGATACATCTCAGCATTCAGCAACATGTTGAATTATTCATTGCTTCAGGTTTGTGTAGTGTTTGGTGTTTGAGTGTTGCCTTCAGTGGAGACCCAGCTTTAGGGTCCTCAGATGTGCCGCTAATGTTAGGACCGGTGCAGGTTTTAAAAAATGTTTTCTTTTTAATCTCTTAACAATTTAACGATAATTGTTAATATTCATTACTTGAGTTTTCTTTTATTTCATAGAGAAATGAGAAATTAAAAGAATGTCCCCAATGGTGTGCCGCGACAGTTTTAGTCATGGTTTAGTGTGTCCGATAAATCGCGGAAACTTAGTTGGGCATCCTGTAAGAAAATTTCTTAATAAAATTGGGCATTTATGGAAATATATTCCAGAAAATAAATATACGATTTGAGAAATAAAAACCACAATTTCTTCCATACATCGATATATAACATCATATATGTCTATATATATTTTCAGACAATTTTATATGGAATATGATATCCATGTCCCTTCATAATTTTACCCCTGTGAACAACTTTACTAAAAATGTTTAACTAGAATATTGAAGGTATAAACCTAAATTTCGATTAGGTGAAGCAATACTTGTATTAAATTACCTCATTGACTGTATTTTGCAATGAAGTATTTTTTTTATTTTTCTGGCAATTTTGATATATTTTAAGGTGGAGTGGATCAATCAGGTGAGCAAGCTTGACCTGATTTCTGCACGTGCACTACTTATTAACTAATCCTCGTTTAAGTTTAAATCACATTTACGAACGTCTGAACATTACAGCTACTGCATTTTGTATAGTAATTAAAAAAATGCAATTTCATGTCGCTCGCAGGCGTAATTTTAATTTGACTCATTTTATCAAACAGACAAGTAGTCTGGCAACTTTTTAATCCATTGCATCAAACTCTGATTAACGTAATTAAAGAATCTAAGCAAAGGGAAAGTGAACTTTTTTCAAAATTTCCATTCCCTTTAAAAAGTGGCTTGTTTTCCATATGATATACTATATATAATGGAAAGAAAGGCCCGATATGCAATTTATGAACAGTTTTATTAGGAAATAACGACAGTGAATTTATGAAAATAACATAGTTTTGATGCTGTTTTTATATACGAACTTTTATGATGCTTAATGGGTGGTTTTTTGGCAAATTCTTTCCTTGGCGCTAAATTGAATAGGGCAAAGGCTCGATTGCGAAACAAGGTTAGCTACCTTGTGATGAGTAACCCTTAAGATCTGAATTGCTCCAGATCATAAGGGGTCTTCCAGGTAACTTTCATCCATGCAAACAACTCCGCCTCCGAATCATGTGCTCAAAATTTGATGCTTGGCTACTCAAACTGAGGTGAGTCATGACTAATTTGTGGCCAGTTGAAGGGATTTTCCCCTCCCCCTTATACAGAGGAACATCCGATGTTGGAGCCATTGCTCAAGAACAGGGGGACACTCGTTAAATCGTGCATTGGCCTGTTCCAAATTGCACTAGTTGGGGACTTTTTCCTCAAAGGGTTCTCTATTTGAAAATTGAACATTCTAAAAATTTATATAAGCAATTTGTAGTATAATGAACATAACGTCCACACTAACATGTCATCTAAAGAAATAATTAAAATAGTTTAAAAAGTATATTTACTGTTTTATATCGAAATATATGCCCATATATTGCATTTGTCGAAATATGTGAATATTTCGTAGGGTGATCACAAAAAAGGGAGGCCTTTTTCAAAAGTTCGTAACTTTTTTCCGTAAGTTTATAACTTTTTTTCCTTAAGTTCGTAACTTTTTTTTTTCCATAAATTCATAACTTTTTTTTTAAAAGTTCGTAACTTTTTTTGTCTAGCGGATGGAGTACACTTTGAGTACATATTGAAATTTTTGTTCGTACGTTTGTTGCCTATATTTATGCAAAATTGGATTTACTTTGATTAAAAAACAACATAGTTACGAATTTTTGAAAAAGGTTCCTCTTTTTCATGTTTTGAGATATTTAAGTTAAGGGTTTTCGTTTGTTCTAATGATTAAAAGAAATATTCTACTTATTTACATAAAGTTATGTTTCTCGGAAAAAAAGATTAACAATAAAGTTGTCAAATAACTTTGAATTAAAAAGTAAAATGGAAATTTCCGGAGCTTCTTAGAATGTCCCCTCTGAACCTGTGTATATTTACATAAGAGTTAATCTTATTCTAATAAAAAAGGTGCCCAAGATTCTCCTAAGGGGGTCACCCATAGAACTAGAGAACTGAATGCGGTGCTAAGGACAAGTGGGCCTACCTTTACCTGTTAGGGAGCAAATGCATTTTGGCAGCTGAAGGCCGTTAGGGCTAAACGACTAAAAAATACCCTTAAAAAGTCACCCCACGATATCCTACGGTGCTAAGTGCCAAACTGGCCACTCACATTGCTAAAACTTAGGTTTAGGGGTCTGCTTTGACTCTCGTAAATATGGCATTTAAATGGAGCTTATTTATATCCATGTGGAAAATTTAAACTCCGAAATATAAAGGAAAATGATTTTGTATTCAAATAGCGATTTTTTTTACGACGCTTTAAATATTAAACATCCAGTATTCCCATCTCGGATATTTTTAATAGCGAAATCAATTTCACCTTTTTCGTGATTTCAACCAGAATCTAATTTATTTTCAATGACTTGAACTTTCGATAAAGTTACTCAAGCGTGAGAACACCGTAAAAACTGATTTTTTATCTTTTAGTATAAAGATGTCCAGAACGTTTTTTTTTTATTTTCATGAATTATACAAAAATGGCTTCGAAGAGAAAATGAATTACGTTAAGCAGAAATTCAATTTTTATTATTATTTATTCGTATTTTTTCTGATGTCCCCAAGACTGAATGTCTCCATTTTTCATAAATTATACAAAAATTGTCATTTAAAAGGATGCCAAAGTAGATAACTACTTCTTAATAAATATAAATTCACTCGATTTTTAGTTACCAACAAGAGTATCTCATAAACTATAAATTGCGACACCAAATATCATCATAATAAATTGGATTCAAATGTAAATCTGATTTTAATTTCTTTACAAAGTGACAGATACCAAAATTATTGAGAACGCTTATAATTTTTCTTTTCTTAGAAATGCAGTGAAATGTTAGAAGTACAAATTATGTTGATGTTTGTTTGTTATGTTCGCAGTAAGTCTCGGTGTTTCCAGTCCAAATGTGGTTCTATGACATGTTCTTAAGCCACTGTCTAGCGATATGTGCAGTGTCCTCTACAGCAGACAAAATTTGTAGAAATCCTGCAAATCCGCAACAAATATTACCACAATCGCAGCACTTCCTCTTGCCACAGTCAATTTGAAATTGTGACCAATGATGGCACAGGGAACAACTTCGTCTATTGGACATGTTGTTATTTACTTCTGTTGAACTCATCCCCATTCGTATATCATCGAAAGCAAAACCAGAAGTTTCAGGTTCTTGAGAGACGACCGTTTCCAGCATGGACTGCCTTGTTTCTAAATCAAAATTAAAACTACATTCAACATGACATTGGCGATATTCGGTTTATTTTAACCCAATTTCAGTATAATTTACTGTATATGCACACTGTCTCAAATACTCGTAAGATGGTCGTTAGTTATTTTTAATTCATATAGTTTTATTTAAGAATTACTATCCCAAGTGGGAAAACATATAGGGTCATATACCGCTTTTGAAGTTAATATACAATATATAATGTGACAGTCAATGTGTCAAGCTAGCCATTTTGTAAAATGACTGACCTAATCAGTCATTTTACAAAACGACTGATT